>CM074440.1:1057877-1112877 GCA_037101425.1 Elopichthys bambusa | reverse complement strand
TTACAAGTAACGTGCATTACATAATCAGATTACTTTTTGATGTAACGAGTAAAGTAACAAATTACAAGTAACGTGCATTACGTAATCAGATTACTTTTTTATGTAACGAGTAAAGTAACAAATTACAAGTAACGTGCATTACATAATCAGATTACTTTTTGATGTAACGAGTAAAGTAACAAATTACAAGTAACATGCACTACGTAATCAGATTACTTCTTTTATGTAACGAGTGAAGTAACGGATTACAAGTAACGTGCATTACGTAATCAGATGACTTTTGTGATGCGACAAGTGAAGTAACGCATTACAAGTAACGTGCATTACATAATCAGATTACTTTTTGATGTAACGAGTAAAGTAACAAATTACAAGTAACGTGCATTACGTAATCAGATTACTTTTTTATGTAACGAGTAAAGTAACAAATTACAAGTAACGTGCATTACGTAATCAGATTACTTTTTGATGTAACGAGTAAAGTAACGCATTACAAGTAACGTGCATTACATAATCAGATTACTTTTTGATGTAACGAGTAAAGTAACAAATTACAAGTAACGTGCATTAAGTAATCAGATTACTTTTTTTATGTAACGAGTAAAGTAACAAATTACAAGTAACGTGCATTACGTAATCAGATTACTTTTTGATGTAACAAATAAAGTAACAAATTACAAGTAATGTGCATTACATAATCAGATTAGTTTTTTGACATAACTACTTTTTTGATGTGACGAGTAAAGTAACGCATTACAAGTAATGTGCATTACGTAATCTTAATACTTTTATGTAACGAGTAAAGTAACGCATTACAAGTAACGTGCATTACGTAATCAGATTACTTTTTGATGTAACGAGTAAAGTAACGCATTACAAGTAACGTGCATTACGTAATCAGATTACTTTTTGATGTAACGAGTAAAGTAACGCATTACAAATAACGTGCATTACGTAATCAGATTACTTTTTGATGTAACGAGTAAAGTAACGCATTACAAGTAACGTGCATTACGTAATCAGATTACTTTTTGATGTAACGAGTAAAGTAACAAATTACAAGTAATGTGCATTACGTAATCAGATTACTTTTTTTATGTAACGAGTAAAGTAACAAATTACAAGTAACGTGCATTACGTAATCAGATTACTTTTTGATGTAACAAATAAAGTAACAAATTACAAGTAATGTGCATTACATAATCAGATTAGTTTTTTGACATAACTACTTTTTTGATGTGACGAGTAAAGTAACGCATTACAAGTAATGTGCATTACGTAATCTTAATACTTTTATGTAACGAGTAAAGTAACGCATTACAAGTAACGTGCATTACGTAATCAGATTACTTTTTGATGTAACGAGTAAAGTAACGCATTACAAGTAACGTGCATTACGTAATCAGATTACTTTTTGATGTAACGAGTAAAGTAATGCATTACAAGTAACGTGCATTACGTAATCAGATTACTTTTTGATGTAACGAGTAAAGTAACGCATTACAAGTAACGTGCATTACGTAATCAGATTACTTTTTGATGTAACGAGTAAAGTAACGCATTACAAGTAACGTGCATTACGTAATCAGATTACTTTTTGATGTAACAAATAAAGTAACAAATTACAAGTAATGTGCATTACATAATCAGATTAGTTTTTTGACATAACTGCCAATTACAATCTAATAACACAAATACATTTATTTACAGCCAAAAATGTTACTGCTAATGAAGTATTTTCAAGAACAAGAGTCACAATAATAGTATAAATTGTATAACTGATTTCCTTCCAATCTAAAATCAGTACTTGGGAAAATTTAACAGCGATATGACTCTAGATGTTACTTGATGTTACAACACTTTTGTCCCTGCAAGAGCCTCCTAGGATAGAAGGAATGGATGGATATTCCAGAGCAACTTGGCATTTCTGACTGGCAGTTGTCCATCTTGGTTTGGCAAAAAAATTCCACATACAAAAGCTTGCCACTTGGTGGCAGTGTAGAGGATGATCCACTAGAGTCCACTGCAGTGGTTAAAAACCCATGCATATGTAAGAAAATGGCTTTTAAATAACTGTCCACTGTAGTGACCTCTATGCGTGAAAGGGTTAATATACTGAATTTGTATTATATTTTTACACAATATATGTTTGAGATCAAAACTTTGTTGAAAAACACTTGGCAAGCCATAATAAAAACACAGATATATAGCCATGGATTAGGAAAGCATTCAAACATAAAAGCATTCAAATTCATCATCAGTAGAGGGCGCCTGATACTCACCCTACAAATCAAGAATTAATATCCCATTAAAATAGATCCTGGTTTTCTCAAGATGCCTATTTCAACATGATGACTCCAGACTGTGTTGTTAAAGAGTTTCCACACAATATGACCTGCTGAACTGAACAGATTCCACCAGAAATATCACGTGCGTCTGTCTGAACCGTATGATGATGTGTAATTCTTCACTTCAAAGGGCGTTTGGCTCAGAAACTGAGTATAATCTCACTATTGATTGTAAAATGTGGAGATGTCACAATGACAAAGTGTCAGAGCATCAGGGTTTGCACAAATAACCCCAACAAAAAGAATAAACATCTTTCAAACTAATCTTTAAGGTGTTACTAGCTTACTATATAACTAAAAAGAAAATAAAGAACTAATTATTTTACATTAGTGAATGAGTACTGAGCCGTTTGTCATGGTTGACATGTGGTCAGTGTGTGTCGTATGTGTGAGTTTGTCACATGCTGATGCTTTATTCTTGTTCACTCATAGGCACTAGCAGTCAAAGGTCTGTAAACAGACTAAATTTATGCCTCTTGTGAACTTTAAAAACATTTTCAATTAAAGGCTCATGCTCATGAAACAGGTTCTCATTTGTGTCACATGTTCATTCACAGACTTATATTTGTGTTACAGAGATTGATGACTGTACTATTATTATAACATGTCGAAAATAAAATAACAAAATGCCCTTTAAAAATTATTTTTGTTATCAAGGTTATTTTTATTATTGAGAGTAAGAGTAGTATGCAATGGTACTCTCATATATTCCATATAAATAGCTTAATATGCTGCTTTGTGCATTTATAATTTTGCATATTGTTGGGCAAATTAATATCAATTCATGATTATTAACGTTTACAATATTGTACATATAGTACAGACAATATGGGGGGAAGATAATGTGAAAGGAATTGTAAATGAAAAGGATTATAGAATAGAATAGAATCGATAAAGTGTAAATTAGAAAGTAGAAAGTTCATATATGAACTGAACTTTTTTCTACTTTCTATTCTATTCTATTCAATTCTATATTCCTCTTCATTTTGAATTTCTTGCACATTATTTTTAACCCTATTGTCTGTATTAGTAAAGGTTACATGGACAATTTTTTCTGTATATATATATATACATATATACAGAAAAAATTGTCCATGTAACCTTTACTAATACACCTGGACAGCATGTGCACAAGAAACGCTTGACGTAACACACTTAATATCATGTAATGTTCCCGTACTGAACTTTAATGGCTGTTCCATACATGCATGCATTCTCTGGGCGGGAGGTTTTCCATTCAGATCGCTCAGCTCTGATTGGCTGGATCGCGTCCTGCGCCAGAACGTGCGTCACCGGTGGGCGGGGCCAGAGTGTCAGTGTTCTGGAACAAACGGCGGAAGCGGCGCGGAGTCACCAAGCAGCTCTCGCGCATTTAACATCTACAGTTCGTCAAGAACCATGAAGATCTGGACGTCAGAGCACATTTTCAAGTTAGTGAATGTCTTATGTTTAGGTTTAATGAGGTTGGATGCTAATGTGAGAGCTTTGAACGACAGGATTTGCTCGTCTGTGTGAACTGTGCACGAGGCGCCAATCTCTAACGTTGCTCAACGGCTTCCTGTCAAACATTCAGTTTTATAAAAGTAATGTTTTTAATCTCCAGTGTATATATACACGTGGTTGTGTTGAGCTAAAAGTGTTAGTAATGTAAAAAAGCGATGGTTTTAGTTGATTTAGAAACTTTAGGTATATGCTAATGCTATTATCAGCATTAGCATACAGCTAAAAATGTAATAACTTTTAACGACATTACTTAAGGTTAATAACTATAACTGCAGCCAGAAGACCAATTGTTTATTAAAGACATTAGATAAAGAGGTGTTAACTAACTACTCGCCGGTTAGTTACACAATCTAGCCGGCATGTCCTTGGCACTTGAAGGACTAGTGAAGAAGATAGCATATCATGTTGAGTTTCTCTTCACACATTCTGTTATAAGAACTTTTTTTGTCATCTGTACTTTAGTATAAATAAATTCTTATTTTGTCCATTTCTCTCAAGAATGATGGGCTTAAGAAACAGTTACATACAAAGGCAATAAATATAAGAGAATACACAATAATACACTAAGAATCAATATTCAGTTTGTTTTGCATAAAGATTGTCTGAATGTAATTGATTTCATCAGTCTAACATTCCTAGGTTTGTTATTACTCTATTCTGTCTGTATTGTTTGTTCTTACTGTGTATTATATCTATGTCTTTGAATTTTTTTTCCTTAAGCCCCTCTTACTTCAGAGAAATGTCCAAAATAAGAATTTCATTGTACTAAAGTTTGCTTCAGTGGGTCAGCAGGGCAAACAACTAACTCTGAAGCTGATCCTGCTATTTAGGGTGATGATGATGATGTCATAGCAGTCTTATCAGCCGCGGTGGACATTGAATTACAGATGTTCAGATGAGGTGACCTCTGAACCCGCGTGTGTAAATCTGCAGCCACATTGCGCAGCTCTCCTCGACGGCGAGTGCGGGCGACCTTTCCCCTACAACACGGACCTCCCGCCGGACGTCACGTGTCACATGACTGCTGACGGTCCCCCAGGCAACCATTCATATAACGGAATGTACTAGCTGAAGCCGCCAGGCTCTTTTAGGAGTGTAGTGTTTACTTAATTTCAGACACACGAGTCCAAAAACAAACACATTTAAAAAGCAACAAATGTTTCATTATAAAACATGCAAACTTTTGTTCTGGGTTTGTTTAGCTGTTTATACTGTTCTCAATCCCTTTTTACACTGTACACACAGTCACATCCACATTTGTGACCCTGGAGCACAAAACCAGTCATAAGTTGCACAGGTATATTTGTAGCAATCGCCAACAATACACTGTAAGGGTCAAAATGATTGATTTTTCTTTTATGCCAAAAATCATTAGGATATTAAGTAAATATCATGTTCCATAAGGATATTTTGTAAGTTTCTTACTGTAAATATATCAAAAATGTATTTTTGTGAGTGGATATGCATTGCTAAGGACTTCATTTGGACAACTTTAAAGACGATTTTCTCAATATTTAGATTTTTTTTTTTTTTTTGCACCCTCAGATTCCAGATTTTCAAATAGTTGTATCTCGACCAGATGTTGTCCTATCCTAACAAACCATACATCAATATTCAGCTTTCGTGTATAAATCTCAATTTCAAAATTGACCCTTATGACTGGTTTTGTGGTCCAAGGTCATAAATTGATCATTAATCATAAATAAACATCATGAAATCAAATTTTTTTTTTTAGTTTATTTATCCATGCACATGGATTCATGTTCCTGGTAATCTTAAATCAGAATATCTTGCAGCATCTGATGACGAGGGCGGGGCAACCTGTCACTCACATGAGATCTACCAATAACAAACCACAACCATCCAATCAATTCCCCACGGGCAAAATCAAGCCCCGCCCTACATTTGTTCCTGAAGCGTTTCTCTCTGATATACGACATAAGACCAGTGAAACTTCCCTTTTAAATTATATCACATAGATATTATATCAAATTTGTTAAGTGACATAAAGATGCTTCCCTACTAACACAAACAAGCCAACAATAGAGAAATGAGATATTAATGACAAGTGTAGTAATTTGAACGTACGTTATGCTTGTTGTTGCACTGTGCATCTCTTACAGAAGTGGCTATAAATGTGGTTGCTGATAAAACAGTAGTTGAATCCTCTTTCTGAATGAAACAGCTTGTGATGTCCCACGGTTACATTACAGACGTAACACAGCTCATGTGAAGTTTTTAACTGAAGTCACTCCTCAGTGATTGTGTTAGTTATGCACAGATGCAGACGCATTATGTAACACCGCCATACGCTGTCATGCTCGTCAGCTGTTGCGCTTCAGATGCAATTAAAAACGCTTATGATTTAATTTTTTAACTTAAGTTAGTGTGTAATGTTGCTGTTTGATCATGAACAACATCTGCAAAGTTTCAAAGTTCAATGCAAAGGGAGATATTTTCTTTTACAGAAATCTCTTTTGGGCGGGGCCATGTTGGGCTGCTTTAGAGAAGAGGAAGAGTTGTTGTAGTCGAGTGTTGTTGACATGCCGCCATTTTACGCCGGACTGCTTCACAAACGAGGGTCAATTCAACATAAAAGATGAACATGACGGCACATGCTAGTGGATGAGTTGAATCAACTCCACAGCAACTACATACATTTATCCACTAACCATTCAGAAACGTCCAAAAGTTGTAACTTCTTCCTGAGTCTCTCCATCAGTGTCGACTCCGGTTTGAACAATGTAAGGCTGAACACAGTCGTCATTTTGGCTGCGTGAGATTCTCCGGCTTTGTTCTTGTTGAGCTGTTAAAGCTCTGCCCTCTTCTGGAAAGCGGGCAGCTCATTTGCATTTAAAGGGACACACACAAAAACGGCGTGTTTTTGCTCACACCCAAATAGGGGCAAATTTGACAAGCTATAATAAATGATCTGTGGGGTATTTTGAGCTGAAACTTAAACAGACTTATATTACATCTTGTGAAAGGGGCATTATAGGTCCCCTTTAATATTTTCTGCTTTCAATGTGTCAATAATAAAGTGTCTGCTTTTGTCTCTCACAGCCATCCATGGGAAACCGTGACCAAAGCTGCCATGCAGAAGTACCCAAACCCCATGAACCCCAGCGTGTTCGGCGTGGACGTTTTGGACCGTAACGTGGACCAGCAGGGACGCCTGCACAGCAAACGGCTGCTCAGCACTGAATGGGGTCTGCCGTCCATCGTTAGATCGGTACAAACTCCCTCCTTTTCTCCTAGATAAGACAGACTAATCTGTTTGTTTGCATGTTTCGTGGAATTAAAGCTAGCAGCTGATGTTAATCTTAAAACAGGAACTCAGTAGCTCTCATTGTTCTTGTCACGTTTGGTGGAAACCGTCAAGCCGAGGTGAAATCCTGCTCAGAGTTCAGTCACGCTGTTTTGAGATGTTCGTATCCTAACTAATCTCCGTTTGGCCTCCTGAGTGTGAGGATTCCTGACCTGTAGGCGAACTGACTGAATGGTTATATCGGTCTGGTTAGTCCTCAGCACATGTCGTTCTGGTGTCATGTTTCTGAATGAACTGTTCTGCTGTGACGTGTGACACAAGTTGAGTTGTGACCTCTGCCTGTTGTCCTTGACCTGTTACATTCATTCGGCTCAAGGACCGCTGAAGGCCAAAACTTCCCACTTTGAATCCTAGAGCTCTAGTCAGTTTATTGTTCGATACATCACTGGTCTGTTCTGCTCACCAAGACTGATACAGTAAAAAATGTAAAATATTATTACAATTCAAAACAGCTGTTTTCAATGTGAATATATAGTAAACTTTATTAATGTGATCAAAGCTGAATTTTCAGCCTCATTACTCCAGTCTTCAGTGTCACATGATCCTTCAGAAATCATTCTAATATGATGATTTGCTGCTCAAGAAACATTTCTGATTGATTTATTAATCAAGGATGCATTAAATTGATCCAGAGTGACATTTATAATGTTACAAAAGCTGTTCTTTTAAACTTTCTATTCATCAAAGAATCCTGAAAAATAAAATGTATCACAAATATGAACTGTTTTCAACACTGATAATAATCATAAATGTTTCTTGAGCAGCAAATTGAGCAGTTTTTGCTTTTCGTCGGCTGTTTTTAAAGCGATGTTATGTTATTTTTATTCTGATTTTGCCAAAATTGACACAAAAAAACTATATGCTCGCATTGTGATCATGTGGTCAACATGTGAACGTGACGTGATTGACTGGAACTCACATTAATTGGGGATATTCCCAGGTCCAACCTCGTCTGGAACACAACATAAGCCTCTTCTCGTCGACTATTAGGGGGCAGCTCTACAATTTTTACTGTATTTTTGATCAAATAAATGCAACTTTGGTAAGCAGAAAAGTTGCATTCTGAGTTCTAGGTCTTCAAAAACTCTCAGAGAGCCAAGAGATTTGAACAAGATATTAAAGGGATCAAATGAAATGCGTTTCTGATCATGTGCATCCAAAGCTTTGAGTTTCCTGCACACATTATATTGCTGTTTGCATTCACACGTGTAGAATTACATGGAATTTTCTTGTTGTTGGAAACGGTCGCAGTGGCGTCGTCTTGAGAAATAAATGAGATTTAAACCGTCTTCACGTGACTGGCTTTGTGTAGTCAGTCCTAGTACAGGTCAAGATAATAGTAGTGTTGGTTAATTTGAGTTTGTCTTGTTCTGTGTGTAAACTCAGAGGGCACATTACACTGAAACTAAAGCCAAAACTGACTGTGGCTTGAGATCACTGTCTGTTTGTGAAGATGTATGATTTAGACATCAACCCACTGTCTTTTTCCACAGATAATTGGCAACACACGGACATGTACGTACATCCAGGAACACTCCATAGTTGATCCCAAAGAGAAAACCTTTGAGCTCCAGTCGACTAATGTAAGTGGCACGACTGATATCAGTCAACTGTGGTTTATTACAAGCAACACGTGTCTGTGCACATGCTGTAACCAGATCAGACCGAGTCAGCACTTTTCATTCACAATCTGTTTCATATAGCCCGGTTTTTCCCAGTCGTCATTAATTAGGTATCATGTGAAAGAGTAAACACTTAAAATCAGGTTGATGTGAATCTGTCAGGACGTTTCAAATGTGTCAGTAAATCCTGTGCACCTTTTCTCATACATTCATGTTCTGGCCTTTATATAGCAGTTAAGTCTGTGAATGTCATCTGGCCAGTCTGTGTTGCATTCTGGGAGGGCGTTGGTTTATGTTATGGTTGTAAACGGCATATTCTGTAGATGTGTCATGCCTCTCATGCGCTGCTTGATTTTTCTTACCGTAGATCACCTTCACTAACATGGTATCTGTGGACGAGCGGCTCACATACCGACCGCACCCGGAGGACCCGGAGAAGTAAGATTCACTCTCTGTTTAACTGGCTATCTAAGCTAATACTAGCCTTGTTCTTTACATGCTGCTCCTCTTAAAGGGACAGTTCACCTAATAATTGAAACCTCTTATTCACTCTCCGAACCAATAAGACATTTGAAAGGAAAACTGAGAGATTTCTGTCACTCTTTTGAAAGAATATTCACCCTTAAATCTTCAAAACATTCGTAAAGAGATGGTGAATGTGAACGGAGCAGTTTATTTCAAGAGTTTTGAAGAGACACAATCGCTTTATATGATCAACGGATTTAATTTAGGCTCTTATTCACATACAGACATTGAAGCAGAAGCTGGATGAGGTTTGTTCTTGTGCTTCAAACAAATACGGTTGAGCTTCTTTTTTGATGTTCTATGTTTGTTTTTATATGTAAATAAGAGCCTAAATTAACTCTGTTGATCATATAAAGTGATCATGTCTCTTCAGAAGACTTTGATCAAACGGTTTCGTTCATATGGGTTTATTTTACCATCTCTTAATGAATGTTTTGAAGCGTTTTGGGTGAATAGACTTTCACTGGAGGAGCAGAAATCTCTCAGATTTCATTAAATGTTCTCCATTTCTGTTTCAAAGATGAACAGAAGTCTTATGGGTTTGGAACAACATGAGGGAGAGTAACTGATGACAGAATTATAGTTTTTGGGTGAACTGTACCTTTAAATACCTCATGTATGTCGTGAACGTGTTCAATATCTGCTTCCGCTCCTACAGGACGATGCTCACCCAGGAGGCCATCATCTCTGTGAAGGGTGTCAGTCTGAGCAGCTATCTGGAGGGACTCATGGCATCCACAATCTCCACCAATGCTGGAAAGGTGAGCAAACAAAACACGCTTCACCAGTTTTTGGCACAAGGGCGGAGCAACCAGATCCACCAATAGCAAACCACAACCATCCAATCAGTTTCCCACAGACAAAATCAAGCCCCGCCCTACATTTGTTCTTCCAGAAGCTGTTTTTCTGTAAAACTGTTATTTCACAAATAAAGAAATTATTAAAAATATGAATAAAAAGCTGTATCCAACAGAGCACTTATTTTTTAATAAAAACAAGATTATTACTAATAATAGAAAAGCAAATGCTAATTGTAATGCATTTACATTCTTTGTTTAACAGTTCTGTCTAATAATTTAGTAGACAAACTGTTAAAAAGAGGCAGTAAACTAATAAAGATGGAGAACAGGAGCTGTAACGTGGCATTCTCAGTGCTGTCAAAATAAGAGTCACATTGGCCAAACAGAAAAACTTAACAACCAATGCAGTTTATTAATACTGCCAAATACTGACAGATTCGTGAGTGAATCAAGTGTCAGTTCAATGAGCCGTTCACAAATAGCTCAGAATGATTCATTAATGAACTGAATTTGAATTCCTCCAGTTATAGAACTGAACTGATCTGAATAATGACAGTCTTCTGAAGAGCTGCTTTACAGCAGAATTTGAATTAGTCTCATATTATGAAGTTTGCATAATGCATAATTGATTCTGTTATATATATATATAAATCTGTATAAAGAGCTGTAGAAATGAAGCTGACAACTAGACAAATAATGGATGTTCAGTGGCTAAAAGATTTAACAGTCAGTCTGACTTGTAAATGTTTGCGTCCGCAGGGTCGCGAGGCAATGGAGTGGGTGATCAGACGTCTGAACACAGAGATCGAGGAGCTGGCCATCACAGCGAGAGGAACCATGCGGACGCCCATGGCCGCAGCCGTCACTGAGAAATGAGAGCCAGCGCACGGCCTTCCTCTCTGTCGCTGCTCTTCTCTCTGTCTTTTTTCCAGTCGTGGAAATTCATTCTCTGCGTCCTACGCATTCAAGCCTCTACATTAGAGACTGTCGGGACGTCGAGCGACAGAGAGAGACGGTCCGGGGTTTCGACATCGACCGCTGTTGACGCACAACAAGAAGACAACGAAGGGGAAGAGTAGAGCGCTCATCCATGATGAACTCTCAAACATAGTTTTAATGAATCAGTATAAAAGGACATTTACACAGCGCGAACAGAGTGATGCTCAGACAGAACGTATGCCATGATCCATTCGCCACGTTTAGCTGTTACATGAATGCAGCTGTTCGACGCTGGCTAGCATTGCTTCACCAGCACTTACACTTGAAAATTAGTAAGGAATATTATAACTTATTTTATTACTATATTAAACTGTTAACACTTAGCATCAAGGAAGGGAACAAACTAGATTTCGGAGGACCATCTCAGACATTGGATTCTTCAGAACATGCTTCCTTAGAAAACAAAAGAGCACTAAATGACATAAAACTACAGAGAGTAGAACGATCATCATCAAGTGACTCTGGAACTGCTAATGACCGCCTTCCCTCTGTAGTGAACATGTGCTTTGACTTTAATTGAACAGGAAGCAGTTGGGATGTCGGATCCAGACGTGAGGCGTTCTTTACCCTCGGAGGGTAAAATGTGTGCGATGATGGGAAACATCAGAAATGAATGGAAGCTTGTTTCTGCCACTAAAAAATAATTTTTTTTAAATCTCAGAATTCTGACTTTTTTTCCCCTCACAATTGGACACTATAAAGTAAGAATTGCGAATTATAAAGTCAGAAAAAAAAAAAAAAAAAAAAACTTTTCACAAATTTGACTGTAACATGCAATTGCGTGATATAAAGTCCGAATTGCTACTTCTTTTTTTTTTTTTTTTGCAAATTGAACTAAATTCGCAATTGTCATATAGTCAGAATTGCGACTTTTTAAAACTTTTTTCGCAGATTTGACTATAACATGCAGTTGCACAATGTCATATCACGCAAGTTTATATCACGTAATTCTGACTTTTTATCGCACAACTGCATGTTAAAGTCAAATTTGCGAAAAAAGTATTTTGTTTTTTTTTAAACTTGCAATTCTGACTATATATCAGACAATTCTGACATGTCTTGCAATTCTGACTTTATAGACTCACAACTCAAATTTTTTTTTCCTCAGAATTGCGAGATATAGTCGCAATTCCCTTTTTTTTTTTTTTTATTGTTTATTTCATGGTGGAAACAAGCTTCCATAGAAATGTGCCTTTGGACACTAGCGTTCTGCAGTGTTTGATTTGAGGAGGGTGAAATACATTCTATTTATTTATTTATATTTTGTAGGTTTATGTAATTTCATGCAATACGTGCATCCACGATTCACAACTCCAGCATCATCTTTGTCAAATGGCAGGAAAACGGTACCAATATGCAGATGAATATCAGTCCAGAACTTCTTCAGAAATACAGATGTAATTAATAAAAGGTAGTTATGTTTGTGGATGTGTGTTATTGCTTCAGCACAGAAACCTTGTTTTAGTTTCCTTCTCAATTGAAATTGCATTGAAGAGCTTTTGTTTTTTTGGGGTTTACTTCAGTTTGCATCTCTGACGAACTAAAATAAAACATGACTGCATTTAACAACTTATTTATATTGAATGTAAATGTTTGTTACAGGCATATTTGGTATTAAATCACAAAAAGCAGCAACTTGGTGGAAAGGTTGAAATTATTTAAGAATGAATTAAATGTCTAGTTTGTTTTAGAGTAAAGGAGATGTCTCTGAATGATCTCTGTTCATCATTTGTTCTCAGAACACAGCCAAAGCTGTTTACAAGTGTTGAAATAAACTAACGTTCATACTAAATAACGACTTGTGTATTTTGTGAACTTTAAAGGAGGAACAACGTCCGTTTCTCACAGGAAACTGACAGAAGCAAATGTGGTTGGTTATTTACTATTTAGAAGGAGTTTGTTTGAAAGTTTTAATTAAATTATTCACATACAATTGGGCTGGATGGAAGAAAACCAGACAAATAAATAAGGCTCTAATGTCCTTATTTAGCCTTTACATCACACACATAAAGGCTAGTAACCATTAGATTTAATTGTAATAGCCGCGATCATTAGCGCCACCTGCTGGTCATCCGCTTTGCAATGGTACATTTTCCCGGCTTCACTTGCGGGGCCCTTGCGTCACATGACGGAGTCTCCAACAACCAGTAAGATTCCAGTTTACTGTCCCATCTGACCAATCAGAGTCATACAATATTTAAAGGTATTTAAAAGTGGGCTATTTGAAATTAAACAGGCCAGGATCGCAGTCGCTGAGGAGAATCGCTTTCGCCTGTCGAGTAATAAATATAGTTATTCATGAGTTTTCTCGATATTAAATATCACACACGACGGATTTAGTCGATGGTAACGTGTTATTAATACGGCGAGGAGGAAATCATCGTGTTTCTGTCGTATTTTGAGGAGGTTTTGTCGTGTGGAAACGGCTGAAGGAGGTAACGGCACTGTCGTTATCACACACCGACCCAAAAATACTCAAAAATGCTTTTTAATTTAACTTAAAATTGATTGTTTTCTTAACTTATTTTATTCTATAAACACTTTTTTTTAAAGAAGAATTTAGTTTGTAAGTCATCTAAACGGTGACCATTGTGTGACAGTTTAATATCGCTATATTTGTTCTTTATTAGAGCTTTTGACTGGATATTAATCTAGTACACTTACTTTCTCTTCTGATGTGATTATGTATCTAATCAATTAATATTGTCATTGTTCGAACTCAGAATATGGAAACTGCTTCAAGAACCAAATCAAGCAAAGATCTGAATATTCAACGACCTGAAAATGAGAAGGTATTTTAGTGGAACTGCATATTGTTATGAGTTTGTTCTCAGGAAATTAGCATATTGATAAGATAATTTAAAGATTATTTTCCAGTACATCCTTCTTTTTTTTTTACTTTCTGAAAATCACACTTATGTTATGTAACGTGTCATATGCAACTGTTAAATGCTTATATATATATATATATATATATATATATATATATATATATATATATAATATGTGATTCTATCCATCTGACAATTCAGAAGTGTTTCATTGTTACCTTTTTCAAATGTTGCTACATGTTTCAGAATGTTCCAAGAACATTAAAGTAGCATTTGCAAAATGATCAAATGGAATGTTTGCTCAACTCTGATGTTCTGCAGGGTTCTGTCAGCGGACCCAAGAGAGTTCCGGTGACACAGAGCACCCAGAAGCCCGTGTCGACCCCGCACACGCGTGTTCTCGGGACGGCGCATGGACCACAACGCATTCAGCGTCCTGTGAGTCAGCAGAAGCTCGCTGGAGTCTCGGTTCCTGTGAAAACCTCATATCCTGGAGACCAGAACGTCAATCCAGATCAACTCAAAACAACAATGCAACACAAACCGCATCCAAAGCCGGTTCATGTAATTGAGCCTAATAAAGCGTCCGAACCCAGCAAGCAGGACAAACCTCCCCGTAAGCATAGATAAGTCCATTCCTTTTTATATCCTTACTTCACAACATTGAAAACATTATAATGACCCTTTCTGTTCTTTTCCAGAAACTCCTTCCAATGGAACATCCAATACTTCCAAGTAAGTTGTTTACAAATTATAAACAAACACTATGAATTCAGTCCCAATGTTAGGAGCAGTTTAACATTTCTTTTAATCTGTTGTTTATACCAATTGCTGAATAGTTCATTCCAGGATGACACAAGTTTTTAATATTAGGAGAAGATAGACATGTTTATTTTTATTATGAATGTTGTAAATTTTATTACTGTTGAGTTTGCCTACAAATATAGCCTTTGATGCTGGTACAACAAATAGTTTCCCATGAGGAAACCTTTTTATTTTCTTTGGTAGTTAAGTCTAACAAAGTTAAAACATAGTTTGAGTGACTACTTTAAATATTTAGACTTTTGAAAGTGTAGTTGTCACCTCAAGGCCATTTTAAATATATATATTTTTAAAAAATATTAACTTGTATTCTTGATGACAGTTTTCCTCATGGCTCATGGATCATTGGAAGGACTTGTTGTTAAATGCCTTCAGTATTATTTCACTGAGGAATGATCATGACGGTCTGTTTTGTCTATTCTTTAGGAAAGCGTGGAGTTTAGAGAATTTTGACATTGGCCGAGCTCTGGGCAAAGGCAAGTTTGGGAGTGTGTATCTAGCCAGGGAACGTCAGACCAAATTTATCTTGGCGCTCAAAGTTCTGTTTAAAAAGCAGCTGGAAAAAGCCGGCGTGGAGCACCAGCTGCGGCGGGAGGTGGAGATCCAGTCTCATCTCAGGTTGGTGTGGCTGTTTTTATCACTTTAAGGCTGGAAAACTTTACTTTTTTTTTTTTTTCTGGACGAGTCGGCGCTAGGCCTGTCAAGATAACTACTTTTTGTTGGGTGATATTGTCCCAGAAATAGGTGCGACATGTGATATATTGTCATTTAAAGACTGAATATATGATTATAATATAACAACATAATGCAAGTAGGCCTACGCACTTTCAAATGGCTTATATTTAGACGCTGGAATTGAAGTGTCAAAAAATAACTAATGCTGAATAATAAATAACCCTTTGCTAACGAAGTGCAAAATAACAATTGGAACAAAAACACACTTGCAAATGCACTAAAGACGTGTATATATGGAAAATATTCATGTACAGATTTTTCTTTTCCCGGACCTTTTCTCAGTAAAGTAAGGGGTGAAAAAACACACACCCTACTTAGCAGTCAGATGTCCACATGAACAAAGGCACAGATGTCACCGCTGGAGGTGTGTTTTAAGAGTTAAAAAACTTCTTCTTTTAATTTGGGCATTACACACTTATATCGCGGTTTCATATGCGAACGCGGTGGTCAAATTCGCCCGTCTAGCGCACGTTTGCATAGAGAAAAAGTGCAGTGGAATGCAAAAACGCGTTCTCTGTGAAAAAATGAACTAAACTGCCGCATCAAAGCGGCTTTAACGCTAGCTGTGAGCGTGCACGATCATGTTTATTTGCGGCAGAACTTATTCTTCCAGAATAACGCCTTGTGTGCATGTCTGTCCGGTATGTGTATGAAGGAGCTACCCTGCTATCACCTCCGTCACGGAGAACAGATAAGATGACGGAGGCAGCGTGATCGGCTAAATGTTGGTGACGTTTATTTTTGTGTAACATGATTGGTAAAATATCGCATCACCCAAAATTATCATGTCCACATATTGTGCGACACGTCTATCAATTATCGCGACGGGCCTAGTTAGCGCTAATTGCTGAAAGTCAGAGCCGTGTGTATGATGGGCAAGGACCGTTGTGAAGTGAACTGACTCGTTTCCTTCTTTTTCAGACATCCCAATATCCTACGTCTCTATGGTTACTTCCACGACACGTCACGTGTTTATCTCATCCTAGAGTTTGCTCCAAAAGGAGAGCTGTATGGAGAGCTGCAGCGCTGCGGGACTTTCGATGACCAGCGAAGTGCCACTGTAAGAAAACGGTTTCATTCATGCATTAAATATTAGCAAAGTGTATCAAGACTTTTGAAGTCAATGTCCAATAAGTCCCATAATGTGTCTGTTTGCAGTATATAATGGAGCTTGCAGATGCTCTGAGCTACTGCCACTCAAAGAACGTGATCCACAGAGACATTAAACCTGAGAACCTGCTGCTGGGGGCCAATGGAGAGCTGAAGATTGCAGACTTTGGATGGTCTGTCCACACGCCCTCCTCCAGGTGAGCCGTCTTCTGCTTGCATGGTTCGCTATGATTCAGGCAGATGTTAATGCAGTTCACAGGTGGAGTCATCATAACTTGACCTGTTAACTGTCAGTGTCGCTTTAAAACATTTCAGTGGGCTCCTCCCCCTAGTGGGCGGTGTCACATTTCAAATTTTATGAAGTTTACTACGCTATAGTCAAATCTTTTTCTGATCTTGACAAAATGCATAGTTGGAAAGGTCAAAGACTCAAGGTTCTGTATTTGCACACTTTCGTGTGGAGGCTTGTTTTCGCCGTAAAATAAAAACTAATGATAAACTTCGGACTTTATAACTCGCAATTGCAATCTCAATTCTGAGAGAGTCAGAATTGTGAGATGAATAAACCTATATTTTATTTAGTGGTGGAAACATGCTTCCATAGTTTTGATATTGCTACAGAAGTGTTTTAATTTGACAGAAGAATGCATCAAAAAATGTCAATATAGTGTTTGTCGCCCAATGGCTGTTTTTGGTACAGCGCCTTAATCTCACAGGAACTGCAATTGTGACGCCATCTTCAAATTTGGAACACTTGATTAGATGTGGCTTTAATTCTCTAGCAATCTTAGAGCCTAAACTGTGTGTAATACATATTTTGTAAAAATGTTTGGTTCAGTATATTTTATTTTACTCCTCTTATACACCTTTTTGAAGTTCTTTCATGTTGAGGTGCAAAAAGAGGGGTGACTGTTAACAGGTTAAGTATGGTTTAGCTGTGAGTTTTTTTTATTAAAGGTAAATGTGTAGCATGTCCTTGTTCATGAGAAGGATGTTTTTGCTTGTTGGTTTAGGGTAGGGGTGTCCAAACTTGGTCTTGGAGGCCCACTTTCCTGTAGAGTTCACCACAACACACCTGCCTGGAAGTTTCCTGTATGCCTAAAAACCTTGATTAGCTGGTTCAGGTGTGTTTAATTGGGGTTGGAGCTAAACTCTGCAGGACAGCCGCCCTCCAGGAGCAGGACTGGAAACCCCTGTTGTTAATTACTTTATCATGTGTCTGTTACAGGAGGTCGACACTGTGCGGTACACTGGACTACCTTCCTCCGGAGATGATCGAAGGCAAAACGCATGATGAGAAGGTTGATCTGTGGAGTCTCGGCGTGCTTTGCTATGAGTTTCTGGTTGGCCGTCCGCCTTTTGAAACCAAGAGCCATGAAGAGACGTACCGCAAGATTTCTAGAGTAAGTGAAATGTTTGCGCAGATGACGAGAGCATTAAATTAGGTCAATATATGCCAATATGTGTCATATGAGCTTGTTACTAATGTATTATTGTGCTTGGATAAACAGGGTTGCATTAAAGAGAATTATCAAAGATTAGAAGCTCTTGTTAATTTAAGGGGATGGTTCACCTGAACATTTCAATTTTTACTCGCCCTCAAGTTGTTCCAGACATGTATAAATGTCTTTGTTCTGCTGAACACAAAGGAAGATATTTTAAATGTTTGTAACCAAACTGTTGTGTGGCACCATTTGACTTCCATAGTATGGAAAAATACATCCTCAAACCAGATCTCTTTGTCTTTAGGTTGAGTTTACCTATCCAGCGCATGTAAGCGAGGGCAGCAGAGACCTGATCAATAGACTACTGAAGCATAACCCAATGCACCGACTTCCCATCCAGGGAGTAATGGTTCACCCTTGGGTTGTGGAGAACTCCACCAAAAAGCCAACCACTCGCACCGCCGCTGACAACTGAGGACATGCTGGTATTGCAGTTTGAAATCTTCAGATGGGGAATTTTTGGAACAAAACAGACTGTGGCAGTAATTTGTCTTCTTTCCTGCCACTCTTTGGCAAACTTTATAATTTGTATGTTGCTTTTGTGTTTGTGCTCTTCCATGCTACAATTTACATGCATTTGTAAATATGTAATTAAGACACAAATTGTAAAGTTTTAACCATTACTTGAAACAATAAATGTTTTTTTTTTTTTATATATATATATAATGACTTGTAAGGATCTCAATATATAACTTTTTAATGTTTTGTTTGTTTTCTGTGTTTAGGAATAAATTACTTTTAAGTGAAAACACTTGTTTTGAAAATGTCTTTATATTAAATACTTGTATTTTTAATATAATCTGATATTTGAGAACAATAAACGGCGGCATGCTCACTGATGTTTAAGTATTTTATTGAAGGCCAGGTTTATATCTATGATAAATGCTGACATAGGAACTGCTTTAATCCAAATAGACAACGGTGCGTCACCTGAATTTGAGTAACCCTGACCCCTAAATATATTTAGGTTTTTTAATTGTATTACTTTTGTTCTGATTTCGTCATGAAGATAGCCAATGCTGCTGACATGGTGTAATAAATATCTGGTTCAATCCAAAACTCTGCTAGGGGAGAACTTGAGGAGTGAGAAAGGAGCGGATGCTTTGCTAAGGTGGGTTTGCTGTTGAAGTGTTTTTGTTCCTATCTCATTGGCGCCTTCGCATATTCAAACTTCGCGCCTAGACGTGACGGTTGACGTTTGTGCATTTGAACTTGCAAGGCGCGAAATTTGAGCGCGCTTTATTTTTCGGCGAATAACTACTAGAATTTCTACTATTCATACTTTTATAGTGGTTTTTTAAAGCCTTCTCCACACTCGGTCCTGGAGGGCCGCTATCCTGCAGAGTTTAGCTCCAACTTTCCTCAACACATCTGCCTTGACGTTTCTAGTATGCCTTATTAGACCTTGATTAGCTGGTTCAGGTGTGTTTAATTGGGGTTGGAGCTAAACTCTGCAGGACAGTGTACCTACAGGACCGAGTTTGGAGACTCCTGGCATAAACACTACTTCGACGGTATGGAAAACGGCATTCTGCTAATCTTGTGTTATGGAGAATGTCATGCGGGTTTGGCACGAAAATGAGGGTGAGTTACGATCAAATTTCAGTTTCTGTCAATTCCAAACAGTCTTCGACAAAATATTCTTCTACTGTGGCAAATTATGTTGTTACCTACTGTTAACACGGTTCAACACTTTAACGTCCTTATCAGTTTAGGTGCTAAGCTTGATTTCAGGTCAACAATGTTTAGATGTTTCAAACGGCATGTCTCGCTTTGTATTTGTCTGGCCATGAGTTAGAAGAAACTATCGGTGACAGATATTTTTGAGAAAACCTGTAAAATACTGATTCGTGTTTAGAATGTACAAGACTTGTCTTTTCGGCTGTACCGTCTCTGCTTATTTCATGTTGCCGCCAGGTGGCGCCTCAGTCACAATCTCTCAGACTTCGCGAGCTCCAGTAATGAGAAAATGGCTCCTCTGGTTGAACTCTAATTCCCACAATCCAACACGACCGATGTTTGTCAGTTTTCTACACGCGTTAATATAGAAATATTATGGTTTATAACTTCTTACAAAATGGCGGTGGAATACAGTGTCATGCATAATTATTTTGTGGATATATATAACATTTAAAACCTCAGTATTTTGTGTACAATCATTTTTCTTATGTATTTTTCACATTTTTCTATCGACTTTCACTGTCAACCCGTTCAGTCTTTCTTTGTTTAGACGCGCGCACACGCAAACCACATGAATGTGCACGTCTCTAATATTTTTTTTATATATTTATTTTTTTATAGCTTCAGTAACTGAGAAACAGCCCATCCAGATGTCTGTGTGCTCACTAGGTTTACCTGAGGAATCAGAGCCGCGAGCAAAAATCTGTCGTGCATTTTCTGTATGAGTTCACTTCATTCTTTCATTGTCTGTTGCGCAGTCTGAAATGTGAATAACAAGTTGCATTTATTATTATAGGCAGTGTACGTTTTCTAAAAAAAAATATATATATATATAGCCTGTTTGAAACTAAAATAATTTGAATAAATCCCAAGCACAATATGTAGGCAAATTAATTTAATAGCTGGAGCCTAATAATTATTTTCATGTTGTGATGCTGAATTAAAGCTGCCTATTTTTTCCAACCGTAATTCTGATAATGAATAGCCTATTTGCGCAATCATTGCGCAATCACATATGATTTTTATTTTATTTTGGCAAATTCAGTTATAGCTATAATTCTTGAAAATGCATTTGCCCATTCAACAACAACAGCAACATGTGTATATATTATTTAATAAAATATTTAAAACCATCATGTAGGCTAAATGTACAGTCTTTACACATGCGCGTTTGCAATAAATTTCTGAGAGCTGGACTCAACTTATTTATTGTTTTGTAGATTTATTCTGTTTTGAAGGGAAAATATGCACGTGTTTCATTTTTCCATATCACACACAACCAAAAAACAATTGTACAATATAATTTCACGCGTTTCTTTATTCTTCAATATATTCATTTTCACGATATATGATAACGATTTTGTGATATACATTCCATCTTTTAAACCACAAAAACACAACACATACGGATTTATAACATTTCCACAGCACCCATTGGATTGCACAAAATGAAAACAAAAAAAAAAAGTCTTATGCAAGTCCCTTTATTTCGACTTGATTTCGATCCAACGACGCTATAAATAAATCTCACTGAGGGGAACATGACCATTATTAATTGTTTTAAATTACGACATTTGATATCTGATGAACAACGCAATGCTCAGAATTCAAATTTAGTGATTTGAGTTGGTGTGTTGTTTTATATTTTCCATGGTCATACATAATTCTTCTGGAATTTCCGACTAGCCGTTTTCCTCTTTGTCTTCAACGACTCTTCATTTTTTCGATGTAAAAATACGCTGTTTTCTAGTAAACGAATAGAGAGCAATTGAAACGAAATTCTCATGTGTGAATAACACCCTCTTTTTCTTCAGATTGACCAGAATATCTCTAATACTGCATGGACATCATAACGTTCAAAATGCATAGTTAAAGTACTTCTATTCACCGTCCATTATAGGCTGCCTTTGTTATTATCTATCTCGCCCTCCATTTTGGTTAAGTAAATGCAAACTGTAATAATAAATAAGACTTCTATGTGTCCTCAGAACGAATTTCGGAAAATCAATAAATTTGTTTTACACATTAAGGTGACTACATACTCTAGTGTGTTTTTTATTGCCATGACGTTGGTCCCCTGTAATTAATTTGCTTTTGTTTTTTGTTTTTCTTCTTAACCGTGTATTGCAGATCGTAAAGCCCGGAGATCGGAGACTTCCACTCTCACAGCACTGCTGAATGTCTTCCACTCAGATCCACGCGTTTTTTAATAGTTAGGTGAAATGATTTCTTCCTCGATTTGGAGTCGGGCCAAATCCAGTCTCATGTAAACCATTAACTCGTTCATAACAACAAAAATAAATGTTTTGCTCTGGTGTCTATTTGTAACGCGCGTTGTTGTCCAAGGCATTTCTCATATTTGAATTGCAAACTGATTTATTTATTGTATGTCAATGTCTTATCTGCAGACGTTTGAATGAATGAACCTGGGTTAATTTTTTGGGGGGGGTGGGATGGGGGGGGGGGGGCTTATTGGTTTGGTTGTCAATATGTGGGATGAGTTGTAACACTTATAACCAAACTACCATGTTCCGAACTAATCCGGAATGTTGTATTTGTACGCCTCGATGAGACCCTCAACGGAATGAATGAACCCAGAAATACTGCATATACCCCCGATTACAAATATAGCCACATCGAAGAAGACTTGATGCCACAAGAGCTTTCTCCACAGCAACTTGAGATGAAAAAGGCTGGGGAGGAGAAAGCACAGACCCGCGCCCGTCAAACTGCCCGTCAGACCCATGAGGAGCGCGAAGTGGGGCACGTAAATGGCCATGAGCATTGTGAACACGACTAGGGCGCAGCGGAGCGAAAGACCCCACGACTTGAGCCGCCCGTCGCCCCCGTAGCAGTCCGGGAAAAACGCGCGTCCTCCGTCTTGGAAGAAAGTCTTTTCCAGGACCTCGACGGCGGCGAAGAATGGCAGCGGGTACGACAGCAGCGCCTTGGACACCAAGAAGAGGTTGACGACGGCTCGGATGCTCGACGGTAGGTTGTCCGTGATCACCTCCTTGGTCTCGTCGGCCCACGTCAGGTAAGCCACCAGGGCGAACAAGCCTTTGAGGATGCAGGCAGCGATGTGAGTCCAGTTCATCATGCAGTGGAACTCGCTGGGCTTCTGCATGTTCCCCTCCAGCGAGGGCAGGAAGATCTGCGAGGTGTAGCTGAAGACGATGATGCCGATGGAGATGGGGAACTTCTTGACGTCGATGTAAAACTTGACCTTGTCCCACGCCCAGTCTCGCGCCCTAGACAGACAGTAGGCGATGACTAGGATGTTGATGATAAAGTGCGCGATGGTGCAGAGCAAGCTGAACTTGGACACGGCTTTGAGGTTCTTGAGGAAGGCGCAAGGCAGAAGAGCGGCGGTGGCGATGATGGCCCAGGACCTCTGGGACACGGGAAGGTTGGGAAAGCTGTTGTACATCAGGTTTCCGCTCACGACGACGTACAAAATGCAGGTCATCACTAGCTCAATGATTTGGGCTACGTTGACGACGTGGCCTCCCAGCGCGGGAAAGCGCGGCGCGCAGCACGCGTTGGCAATATCCACATACGAGTCTCTCACTCGTACCAACTGGCCATCTTCGTTCTCTTCGTAGAGGCAAGCGATGAGGATTTTCCCCGTGTAGCAGCACACGACCGCGGCGAATATAATGAGGAACAGTCCGAGATATCCGCCGTGGAGAATGGCGTAGGGTAAGCCAAGAACAAACATGCCCTGGGGAAATAAACATAGCAAGGGTTTTATACAACATGTTCACATCATTTACAGTGTTCTACTCTATTCTATTCACAGTAGCTACAACGGCTTACACTCTAAAAAAAATAAATGCTGGGTTAAAAACAACCCAGCGGTTGGGTTAATGTTTTATTTAACCCAACTATTGTTTAAAAATGACTGTATTGCTCGCTTAAAATGAACCCCAAATTAACATTTATTAATATGTTTAATGAATAATAATTAAACGATAAACATTTATTAAATTGATTATTAATAAATGTTCACCTATTGATTATTATTGTTGTCTCTAGTAATTATGTGTCTGATTTTTAATTTTTAACATATTTTGGGTCTTTTTAAGCCAGTCATTTTTTAAACAATAGTTGAGTTAAATAAAACTGCCCAGCACGTTGGGTCAAACATTTAACTCAACCACTGGGTTTGTCCATTTTCAACCCAACATTTTTTATTATGTGATGCCTAAATGTAAACCCATTTTTTTTCGGTGTGACGTTCTTTATTGCAATCATCAGTTTAAGTTTCTGCGACATCATCAGCTTCTATGTCCACTGCAGGTGTTGTGATGGAGCATTAGGAATGCAGCTGAATTCAGTCCGGACATGCCATTTGCTGTGAGCAAAGTCACGCTCGCCTCATTGTGTCGTCATCAGCATGAATCAAATAGGCAGAGAGTCACGTCACGGATGCCAGTTTGGATATTAAGATGTTTAACTGCGCATGATTAAATGTGGTCATTTTTGGCACTATCAAGAACGCGTTTTAAGTTCGTTTTCGTGTGAAATAAATCTTTTTGAATACCCAGTTTGAAACTGATATGGTGCTCTCCAGTTTACGCACGTCGAAAAAAGACGGAATAACTCGTGCAAACCCCACGAATCTCCGTCTGTGACCACAACAGGCCAGTATAGAAATGTAAGGTGAATGGGTTTCCTTGATAAACCTGCCTTAATCAATCAGATCACCCATGACACGACATCAGCTCAAGAAGAATCTACGTCACTGCCTCATTGGGGACTAACCTGTTTTATATATATATATATATATAAATGTAAACAGTTTTCACGTAACATTTCCATATTGCTCAATAGGGGAAAAAAATTCCAAGGTTGATGTTCACAGCACATCCCTGCGCCTGACGATGCGTCCTTACCTGGATCGCATTGGTCACGTTCCATCCTGCCTCCCAAGCAGTGATTTTTGGCTTGTCCAGGCTGCCAAATTCGGAGCAAAATCCGCCGTCTTTGGACGCTGAGGGCGGTGGACCCGTTCCATCCCTCTGGTAATGGCTGTCCCCTTCGACCGTCCCCTCGCCCCCCATTTCCCCGCCGCCCTCTCCTCCAATTTCATCATTTTTAAGGATGTCCATTTGAAGCCCCTGCCTGTGGTCATAGTCCAGATCATCGCAGGCAGCGAAGCCCAAACCCTCTTCATCGGTGGCGGCCTGGAATCCCAGTTTGGCGAACATCCCACTCACCTTCGCCTGCGACTTATTGGTGACCGTGGTGGCCGCGTTGGAGAGCTTGTTGGAGATCTTGCTTCTAATTAACGTTGCCATGATTGCTCTTCTAAACGAGACTGTTCAAATACCTCTGCAAATATTTTTTTTCTTTCCTTCTTCTTCTAGATATATGAAATTTAGTGTGCGACCGGAGTTCTTTGTCTGCGCATCCACGAAGCGAAGTGACGCGTATTCGTTATCTCCAGTTCTGAGAGAAATCACGCCTGGTGTTTTTGCTAATTCCGTGGTTCATGTCACTTTCAGACGCAAATGATGCCTGGCGCCTGCATCCTGCTCACCCGCTCCTCTCTCTTTTTTTTCTGGCCGAACTCTTATGCGCGCTTCCCGGGTGAGAGCAAGTTTAATGTCCAGTGCGTAAAAGGAGAATGTTCGCAGTTTTGCGCGGGGTTTTCCGTTCTCTGTATCCGTGGCACAGCTTCGACTCCTGCGTTTCAGTGGCCGTCGCTGATGCCAATGCGGTACACGGGAGCTCGGGGGTGTTGAGAGAGAGGCACGTGTCACCGTCAGCCTGCCAATGCTAAGAGTCTCGCGCGCAACGCGCGTCTCCGGCTCCCAATGCGCGCGCTACTCCGCACCGGCAGAGAAAAAAAAAAAAAGCCAGGGTAAAGATTTGCTGCATTTCTAGGGGAGGTGCTTGCAGTACCCCATCCTCCTCTCCACTCTCATTATGCCCAATATACTTGGTCACAACACCCAATGGCATCCGGGGTCTCATAGTGTTGCATAACTTTACGTATATATAAACCGTCTCCACACACCGGACAAGGTCTTGAATGGACACTAAAAGTATTCTTGAAATATTCTTGTCCCGTCGCAGCTTGAATTCTCCAGTTTTTATTGCTTCAGATGAAGGTCAGAAATCAGTTTGAACTCATTTTCAGCAAGAGGACCCGACGCGTAGAGTGGGTGTTGGAATACTCCTTTGAACGGATTTAAAGCCTTCTTTCCTTCGACAAGGGAATGAGCAAGAAACACGTCGCAGATTTGATTGATTTAGACTTGTAGTTGACTAAATACTAAGTTATCGCAAGTGGTGTTTTTTTTTTTTTTTAATTTGTTAAAATTGGATTATGGATTATTTGTCACGGTGCAGAAACTGTGCAGAAACGGACACTTTTTAAAGTGAATGAGGATGTTTCTGAAAAGTGGAATTTCCGTCATGTAGTTATAGTTATGAAAGTGTACTTCTGTGGATAAAACGTGGACGCTTTATAAAATCCATTTAGGCCTGTCATCACATTACAGTCGTGTTCGTTTGGATCGAATTAATCACTAAAAGATATCGTGAAACATAAAATCGTCAGTTGTTTAAAATATTAACGTTTCGTGTGATCAGAACTGAACAGACTAAATTCATATCTTACCAACGATTCTCGCGCGTTAAAGAAATAAACCTTAGGATAGACTTATATTTAAATAAATGTTGGTCTGATTACAAATATATCAAATGTTAACGAATAACCAAAAATATATCTATTCGCTATTCTCTAAATAGCCTAACATTTACATCGAAATAAAAGCATATCACAAAATTAAATATTGTTAATCTTATTGGGCGATTGTAGTATAAAACAATAAATATATGTATTTCGTGTATGTAAATATCAAGGACGTTAGCTGTAAATAAAGAAACACTTTTAAGTAAAACGCGTTCCGTTCATAAGCAATCTAATTCCGTGATTGAATGCTGAACAATTTCAACTATTTTTGGTCTTGGGTTTGCACTAAATCTCATTCCACTAATAAATGTATCTTATATATGATTTATATACGGTAGCTGTGTATAATATATAGGCCTATAGATATAGATTTCGTGTTGCCCTGCTGTATTTGTCATATCTAATCTCTGATGGTCTTTCCCCGGAGGTTTTCCTTATCCCCGCAGGCAGTGCTCGGCCTCTCGGCCTCTTTTCCCGGTGGGAGCGGAACGGGTTAAACGGAGTGGCGTTATCTGCCGCGCGCAGAGCTCGAGTGATCCGCGGCGATTTACAGCTGTAGAAATACAGTCGCGACAAGACGCGTCCTTTACATCAAATCTGATATATACAAAAAAAATTTATAATATAAAATAATATGCAATCGGGCTTTTTCCTGATCATTATGAAGAAATCTAAGGCTTGAGGATTTACTCATCTGTTTAATTATGTTCTATCGACAATCCTCGTCTGTTTTAAACCCATTCACTATCTGTCCGACACTTCTCCAGTGTGAAAACGCATCAGATTGATTTTCCTCACCTCCACAATCACTCCACATCATTCCCATTCTGTTCTGCGTTTGCTTTCACTGTGGCTGGATTATGTGTGTTTCTAGTGAATGCGATGGCACGCAATCTCCACTTCTCATCCAGTTTATTACCCTTCAGAAATATCATAGAGGTCAATAAGAGGTCAGGGTGCTTCTCCCAGGAGCCTCTCTGCACATAACCCTCAATCTTTCCCCCGGGACACTGATCCAGGATCAGTTGCACTGCTGTCTTTGTCACTGTGATTCAATGTTATCTCGCTCCACAAGGTGATCTCGCACCATTGTTGTAGAAAAGCAGTGTCTTTTTTTGTTTTGTCACGGCGGATCCTGAAACAAAAGGGTTTCGTCTGACCAAACGTTAAGCATCTCTCCCTCCCTCCATCCCATTCGGCTCTGTCCTTTTTCTCATTACACACTTCACTGAGCTGGTCTGAGCTGAACTAGTGTAGCGGAGCAATTCCCTCTTCCTCCTTGGCTATATAGAGACAGATCATTAATTAGCTTTGCACTGAAAACTATGATGCTGCACAGAAGGGACACTCGTAATGAGGCTTATCATTCAGACAAACTCACATCTGCAAGCTTGAGCTGAAGCAATGTCATTTGGAAAAAAAATTGAATGGCAACTTTGCTCCAAATTGTACTTCTAGATATGTATTTGCATCCAAAACACACACACATTCTGCATCATATATGAAAGCTGTCATTAATGAATCACCCTCATGTCATTCCACACTCGTAAGACCTAAATTAAGGTATTATATTGCTGTCTTATTGCATAGACAGCAATATAATCAACACTTTCAAGGTCCAGAAAGGTACTAAAGACATTGTTAAAACAGTCATGTGACTGCAGTGGTTCAGCCTTAATGTTATGAAGAGACGAGAATACTTTTTTTTTTGTGTGGAAAAACAAAAAAGAAATAACGACTTTATTCAATATTATCTTCTCTTATGCCGACTCATTATTGGCCGGCTCCTGCATCACACGGATGCATCGTGCTGATCACGTGATCAGCTTTGGCCAATACTGAGCCTGCATTCGGACGTAAACGGGTCATTGATGAATAAGGTTTTTAAAAGTGTAAGAAAAATACAATGGAGATATAATTAATTTTATTAAGTGTTAACGATGAGATTGTGGTTTTTATAATCAATTAACACTGCTTTTGTCTTTTTTTTTTCTTTTACAAGATGGACAAAATTTGTCACCAAAAAAGTCATTCGGTTTAACCAAAATTTCGGTTTTACCGAATGACGATATTTTCAAACAACGCTAACAGGCTGATATCTAGCTAGCTAGCAAAAGGACAATCAAACATTTTATATTTAGTAGTTTTAAAATATTCCAACATTTTCCATGTTTTATAGCGGTTGTACCGAATGACCTGACGTTTCTGGACATGCGTATGAACAAGTGAAAACATGAATTTTTCAAATAGTTAAGAGAGAGTTAGTTACTTTGCTTGTCTGAAGGTGTCTGAATGATGTCACATCCTGTCACATGATATTGACCGCATGATCCAAAATGGTCCCTTTATATTGGTTACTCCGAATGACATCAATGAAATAAATTTTTCCGGACATTCTTTCTCATAACAAAGCAACGATTTCTACACATAATTTTAATACCATTTTGCACTATGTTGATATGATGTTATAAAATCATGCCAGAATAAAAAACATATACATTTATTACATTTTAAGATATTTTAATCACAAATGAAATGGCTTTGGACGGTTAAACCGAATGACCTTTTGACACTTCAACATCTTTAAAATACCTTTATATGTAGAAAAATATAATTAAAACCTTTTGGATTCAATAAAAGACTACCTTACATACTTTAGATGTCATATCTTTGTTTTTTATTATTATTAAGGCCTTTGGACACAAAAATGACCCGTCACGTCATAAACACGGAAGCCTTCACTGTGTTACTGCGTCACCTGCGTAAGATAATGACAGGGAAGAGAAGATATTGTTGAATAAAGTCATTATTTTTGTTTTGTTTTTGCGCACGAAAAGTATTCTCGTCTCTTCATAACATTAAGGTTGAACCGCTGCAGTCACATGACTGTTTTAATGACGTACCTTTCTGGACCTTGAAAGTGTTGATTATATAGAGTCATAAACCTCTCGGATTTCATCAAAAATATCTTAATTTGTGTTCCGAAGATGAACGAAGGCCGTACGGGTGTAGAACAACATGAGGGTGAGTAATAAATGACAGAAATTTCATTTTTGGGTGAATTAACCCTTTAAATATTACAAATACAGTTGTTGTCCAGACAGGTGCAATAGCAGCCAGAATCAGAAGAAAAGGTCATTTCAGATGAGATCTTTCCATGTTCATTTCCTTATGATTCAGACACGGTATGGTGTCCCACACTGGCAGCCTCTTCTGTGGCTCAGTGAGGCAGAAAATAACACATAACACACTTCAATTAGAGAGCCAAACTGAAAAGACACGTGGGTCTCTGGGGGTCGCGGCGCATCGAAATTAGCCATTCGCGCGTATTGGCCCCTCTCTGAATCCATTACTATTAGCATCACAATCCCAAGTACATTATTGTGTTGATTAGCCTCTATCAGAATAAATGTGTGGAGTCACTAGATTCCCAATACTTTCATCATATGCCGTTGTCACATATACGATGATGTTGGTTAATATTAGATTTGCAAATGAATCTTTCTATCATTTAGAAGGAAAATGTTATAGTTCCAGCACATATTTTACTCTTTTAAAAATAAAGGTTCAAAAAGAGGGCTTTTATAGGTGATGCTATATTTCCCCCTTAGATTTTAATAATCTAAAGTACCTTTTTCTGCTATAAAGGACAATGGAAAGAGTCCATGGATGTTAAAGGTTCTTTAGATTATTTGGGGGGGGGGGGGAAAGAAAAAAAAAAAAAAGGGTTTTGGGATCATAGATGCCATGAAGAACCTTTTTTTTTTTTTTTTTTTTCAAATGTAAACTTCTTTTGCCTTTAAATAAAGCTAATTATAATTATTACACTCTGATTTTGTGAAGTTGTAAATATAACAAAGATGAATGGAGAATACCATTTGATTCAGTATGTTACTTGCCATTTCTTTGAAATTATTTGTGGAATTTACTAGCAATTTCTGTGTGAAAATAGTTTTTTATTAAAATCTTAAATGGGGTATATTTGCTATTTTTGAATAATAGAAAACATTTATTTAATTTATTATACATACACTATTATAAAATGCTGGGTTAAAACATCCCAATCGCTTGGTTAAAACATCCCATTTGCTGGGTTAAAACATCCCATTCGCCGGGTTAAAACATCCCATTCGTTTGGGTTAAAACAACCCATTCGCTGGGTCAAAACATCCCAGTCGCTGGGTTAAAACAACCCATTCGCCGGGTTAAAACATCCCATTCGTTTGGGTTAAAACATCCCAATCACTGGATTAAAACAACCCATTCGCTGGGTCAAAACATCCCAGTCGCCGGGTTAAAACATCCCATTCGTTTGGGTTAAAACATCCCATTCGCTGGGTCAAAACATCCCAATCGCTGGGTTAAAACATCCCATTCGTTTTGGTTAAAACATCCCAATCACTGGATTAAAACAACCCATTCGCTGGGTTAAAACATCCCATTCGTTTGGGTTAAAACATCCCAATCGCTGGGTTAAAACATCCCAATCGCTGGGTTAAAACATCCCAATCACTGGATTAAAACAACCCATTCGCTGGGTTAAAACATCCCATTCGTTTGGGTTAAAACATCCCAATCGCTGGGTTAAAACATCCCATTCGCTGGGTTAAAACATCCCAATCGCTGGGTTAAAACATCCCATTCGCTGGGTTAAAACATCCCATTCATTTGGGTCAAAACATCCCAATCGCTGGGTTAAAACAACCCATTCGCTGGGTTAAAACATCCCATTCGTTTGGGTTAAAACATCCCATTCGCTGGGTTAAAACATCCCATTCATTTGGGTCAAAACATCCCAATCGCTGGGTTAAAACAACCCATTCGCTGGGTTAAAACATCCCATTCGTTTGGGTTAAAACATCCCAATCACTGGATTAAAACAACCCAATTCGCTGGGTTAAAACATCCTATTCGTTTGGGTTAAAACATCCCATTCGCTGGGTTAAAACATCCCATTCATTTGGGTCAAAACATCCCAATCGCTGGGTTAAAACAACCCATTCGCTGGGTTAAAACATCCCATTCGCTGGGTTAAAACATCCCAATCGCTGGGTTAAAACATCCCATTCGCTGGGTTAAAACAACCCATTCATTTGGGTCAAAACATCCCAATCGCTGGGTTAAAACAACCCATTCGCTGGGTTAAAACATCCCATTCGTTTGGGTTAAAACATCCCAATCACTGGATTAAAACAACCCAATTCGCTGGGTTAAAACATCCCATTCATTTGGGTCAAAACATCCCAATCGCTGGGTTAAAACAACCCATTCGCTGGGTTAAAACATCCCATTCGTTTGGGTTAAAACATCCCAATCGCTGGGTTAAAACAACCCATTCGCTGGGTTAAAACATCCCATTCGTTTGGGTCAAAACATCCCAATCGCTGGGTTAAAACAACCCATTCGCTGGGTTAAAACATCCCATTCGTTTGGGTTAAAACATCCCATTCGCTGGGTTAAAACAACCCATTCATTTGGGTCAAAACATCCCAATCGCTGGGTTAAAACAACCCATTCGCTGGGTTAAAACATCCCATTCGTTTGGGTTAAAACATCCCATTCGCTGGGTTAAAACATCCCATTCGCTGGGTTAAAACAACCCATTCATTTGGGTCAAAACATCCCAATCGCTGGGTTAAAACATCCCATTCGTTTGGGTTAAAACATCCCAATCACTGGATTAAAACAACCCAATTCGCTGGGTTAAAACATCCCATTCATTTGGGTCAAAACATCCCAATCGCTGGGTTAAAACAACCCATTCGCTGGGTTAAAACATCCCATTCGTTTGGGTTAAAACATCCCAATCACTGGATTAAAACAACCCAATTCGCTGGGTTAAAACATCCCAATTGCATTTTTTAGAGTGAGTGTGTGTGTGTGTGTGTATGTATGTATGTATGTATGTATGTGTATATATATATATATATATATATATATATATATATATATATAAAAAAAATCTGAAATAAATATATGTATACACTTTGGAAAAAGTTTAGAATATTTAAGGTTTTTATTTTATTATTATTATTATTATTTTTTTTTTAAGGAATCTCTTGCTCTCCAAGGCTATGAAATATTAATACAATTCAAAATAACTGTTTTCTTTTTAAATATATTTTAAAATGAAATGTATTCCTGTGCTGGCAAAGCTGATTTTTTGTTTGTTTGTTTGTTTGTTTTTTGTGGATCCTTTACTTAATCTGTGTATATGCATGAATATATATATATATATAAAATCTGAAATAAATCTGCAAATGATCATGATAATTCACTGAGGCAGAGACGTATTGGGAGTCCAAGAGCCAAAACAGAAAAATCACATCCCATAACTCAAAGAAATTCATCCCTTTTAGCCATAAACACACACACACACAAGAGTGAAATCCAGGTGGTCTTGTGGTAACCACTTAAAAGCCTTTTCATTTATCCTAATGCGCCTGTTTAATGGCCTATTATGAGATCCCGGGAGAGATGTGGGTTATATTAACCCTGCTAGCGCAGAGAATGAATACTGCACACACACACACACACACACACATCCCTTCAATCTGTCGCTCTCTTTCTCTTTACATGTCAGATAAAAGAGCAACCCCTCTCTTTTCTGAAGTGACCTGCTCATATTCATACGTGTGTTTTTCCTTGTTGATTGCTGCCGTTTTACTCTCCTTTGGCGGTCCAGGCAACAGTATTTCTAGCAGTCCTGACTCACTCCATCACCTTGTGGATTTTTCTCTCCTTGTTCGTTCGGTTGCTGTTCCCCCCCGCCAGGACACATTAACATTGTAATTGCCTTTTAGCCCTCTCCTTTGAACACACTGTAAACTGGCTGTGCTCCTCTGGGATCGAGAGCCTGAGGCCTACACAATCAACACAGCAATCTGTTTCCATTATACGCTTCTTACAGCCACAGCTATCATCCATTATGGACTGATACATAGACTGTGTGTGTGTGTGTGTGTGGGATAGTATATAGTTCAGTCTTTAAACTGAAATTATACAATATTTTCAGCATATAGACTATTGAAGTATATTCAGATAAGATGCTGTGCATAAAAATGAACTGAAATGTAAATTTTAAATAGAGTGAGGCTGAACACAGAGCGGCTGTGTGTGCGCGCGCGCATTGAACGTGTTAGTCTCTGGGTTCATGAATAAATGAAGAGAAACAGCTCAGTTTTCCACGTGGGACAGTTTTGTGTCCTGTTAAACAAAATAACACGTTTACAAATCAATGCTACACCAGTTCTGTGAGGAAACTCTCGTTGTTGACTTCATCCGAGCAAGCTGGATCGACTATTTAAACAGAAACGACCTATTTTTTTTTTTTCTGGAATAAAACACAAACTATCCGTGAGTGAACGTCCTGTTAAAACAGCAATAATTGCAGTCATTATTACCAAACAAAAGCGGACTCATTGAGATGAAGACCACCTGCTTTTAATAACAGTGCGCATATTCAAATGAGATGTAAATTTTTTTTTTTCTTAACTGACGTGCGGCGACGTAAAAGTGTTTATTATACAAAAAAATCTGCGAATATGACAAATATGAGCAGCGATCGCCGTGTTTTGCATCAACTCTTGCGTCTCTTGTATTTATTCGCTAAGAGCCTCATAAATATTCAGAGCTCTTGCGTTCAAAAGCGTTGCGTTGTGACGTCATCGGACGCACTCTCTTTGATTTTAATAGGACCAAGCAGGAATAACAAGCGCTCAGAACACGGGAAACCCTCAAGCACTTGAATAGAGTCTGTGTTCATTAACAACACATGATTCAACATCCCCGCTATTGATCTGCGAAGAAATACAACAAATGCTGTCTGGAGACCCTCTGTGCCAATCAAAAACATTTAGTTTTCAAGTATTTATTAAAGCAATGACCTTTTAACCCTTTAACCCTTTTAAAAATCACACAGAAAACATCTCTGTGTTAATGTCAATGGCTATAGGAAGTCCCTTTTTTTGTTTATATCTAATTGCCTAATTAAAGTAAAACCTTTGGACAGATTCTAACTATAGTCATAAAAACCTAGTCTTGCATATGAACCGATTTCATCATGTCATGCTTGAGTCGATTCATGGTTTTCTCAGGAGTTTTCTTCTTTAACTGACCCCAATGCTGGACTCAAGGAGAGGGTCAAAGGCGATACCTGAGGGCATCAGTAAACGCACCAATGCTCAAGCCATCAATAACCAGCACACATGTGTTTGACTCAGCGGGTGTGTGTGTGTGTAGTGGATCAAAGTCAAGCCCCGCGGCCGTGGTCGCTGTGAGCTCTCACATGATGGCTTCTGTTTCCTATAGAGTGCATTAGTATTTTTTTCCCCCATAGTGATTTCAAAAAAATTTCTTTGTTAAGTCATTATAAGCCATGAACCAAGCCAACCAGGTCTGACGAGAATCACAACATTACAAACTTTGATTTGAAGCAAAAAAATGTTATACAAAGGTACAAGACTGTAGGCCTACTTATCCACTTTAGTGAGGGAAAGAACTACAACCCCATGAAGCATTGCAAATAGCGTAATCGCAATAAAAATGGAGAAATATAAAAATATATATGTGAAATACACCGATCAGGCGTAACATTATGAGCACTGACAGGTGAAGTGAATAACACTGATCATCTCTTCATCACGGCACCTGTTAGTGGGTGGATATATTAGGCAGCAAGTGGACATTTTGTTCTCAAAGTTGATGTGTTAGAAGCAGGAAAGCGTAAGGATTTGAGCGAGTTTGACAAGGACCAAATTGTGATGGCTAGATGACTGGGTCAGAGCATCTCAGCGAAGGCTGGCCCGTGTGGTCCGATCCAACAGACGAGATACTGTAGCTCAAATTGCTCAAGAAGTTAATGCTGGTTCTGATAGAAAGGTGTCAGAATACACAGTGTGTATGGAGCTGCATAGAGCAGTCAGGGTGCCCATGCTGACCCCTGTCCACCGCCGAAAGAGCCAACTGTGAGCATCAGCACTGGACCGGAGCAATGGAAGAAGGTGGCCTGGTCTGATGAATCACGTTTTCTTTTACATCACGTGGATGGCCGGGTGCGTCACTTACCTGGGGAACACATGGCACCAGGATGCACTATGGGAAGAAGGCGAGCCGGCGGAGGCAGTGTGATGCTTTGGGCAATGTTCTGCTGGGAAACCTCGGGTCCTGCCATCCATGTGGATGTTACTTTGACACGTACCACCTACCTAAGCATTGTTGCAGACCATGTACACCCTTTCATGGTAACAGTATTCCCTGGTGGTCTCTTTCAGCAGGATAATGTGTCCTGCCACAAAGCAAAAATGGTTCAGGAATGGTTTGAGGAGCACAACGACGAGTTTGAGTCCAAATTCCCCAGATCTCAATCCAATCGGGCATCTGTGGGATGCGCTGAACAAACAAGTCCGATCCATGGAGGCTCCACCTCGCAACTTCCAAGACTTAAAGGATCTGCTGCTAACATCTTGGTGCAGATACCACAGCACACCTTCAGGGGTCTAGAGGAGTCCATGCCTCGACCGGTCAGGGCTGTTTTGGCAGCAAAAGGGGGACCAACACAATATTAGGAAGGTGGTCATAATGTTATGCCTGATTGGTGTATAAATACAGTATGAAAACGTGTTTTAAATGATTGCAAAATATGCATATATATATATATATATATATACATACAAATGTTTAAGTATTTTGAGAGCATAGACTCGATTACGTCATTCGTAGTGCTTCATGGGAGTGGGCGGAGCTAAAGTGCTCATCTCACCTCTAAATTTTCTGAAGTTTTTCACCACAAATTCCTCTGTTAAAGGATTAGTTCACCACAGAATTCAAATTTCCTTATAATTCACTCATCCCAATGTCATCCAAGATGTTTATGTCTTTCTTTCTTTAGTTGAAAAGAAATGAAGGTTTTTGAGGATTTTTCTCCATATAGTGGACTTCACTGGGGTTCAACGGGTTGAAATGTCAGTTTCAGCTTCAAGGAGCTCTACACGATCCCAGACGAGGAATAAGAGTCTTATCTAGAGAAACCATCGGCCATTTTCTAAAAAAAAAAAATTTAAAAAAAAATTATATATCTTTTAACCACAAATGCTTGTCTTGCTCTGAGATGCGCAACGCATGACGTAATCATGTTGGAAAGGTCACGCGTCACGCAGAAGCACCGCGATAGGGCGAAAACATCTCATTTGTCTCATCCAACTTCAAAATCATCCAACATCGTTGTTTTACCTTTTTTTTTTTTTTGTAAAGGTTGTTTGACTTAGTCTTTGCATGTTCGCGTGACCTTTCCAACGTGATTACGTCATGCGTGGCGCATCACAGAGCAAGACGAGCATTTGTGGTTAAACTCGTCTGGGATCGTGTAGAGCTCTTTGAAGCTGAAACTGACATTTGGACCCGTTGAACCCCAGTGAAGTCCACTATATGGAGAATAATCCTGGAATGTTTTCCTCAATTTGTTTTCGACTGAAGAAAGAAAGACATGAACATCTTGGATGACATGGGGGTGAGTAAATTATCAGGAAATTTGAATTCTGAAGTGAACTAATCCTTTAATCCTCTGATGCAGTTTAGAGTTACACTACGTTCCACAGTCTCTCAAAAGATGCAGAAGAACTGAGATGGCTCCTGATCCGAGTCTCCTGTCGTGCGTCTGTAGCGTCGCTGCAGGTGGTGCGTCTCTGTTCTCTCAGCATGTTCGGCAGCAGTTCATCGGGGCTCCACCCCGCAGTCCCGCTGCCCTTTAAAACACCCGCTTCCTTTCACCTGAGGTCAAGTGCGTGTCGCGTGCGTCAGCTCTTCATGACCACGACCATCTACAGGAGAGTTTGGAGGGTTAGACAGGAGGTTAGTGCATCTGGCAGCTGTGCTTTGACCTGCGTAACAAATGGAAGCATGATATCATGAGGTCAGTATAATGGTGTTGTTTGACAGATCTCGCTTTTTTTTTTTTTTTTTTTTTTCTGCCTACTTTCTGTCTGCCAGAAAAGCCAAACGCAGACATTCCCTTCTTTGAAACATCAATACAAAGTCTTTATGACAAACGTGCATTACTGCAGAAAAGCAAACATGTTTCCTATAGGATTGCCTTTCAGTGTAGTTTGTTCCATTATCTTGTTTCCTCACAGGGAGGCTGTAAAATCAAAGACTATTCATTTTGTTTGCTGTGGAAATGGTCCATTTGTCTTTAGCCATTATCTGACATTGTGGACGGGCCCCTCAATCATCTACTCGGTTACATGAAAACAATATATATGCGAATAAATGCTTTATCAGTTCAGCTTCTGCAGTGTGGTGTTTCAAAAGAATGGGTCTGCTGTTTATTTCTAGATGTGAAAAATATAGATCATTTTAGATATACACTAATGTTTTGAATAATACATTTTTTAATGTTTTTGAAAGAAGTCTCTTCTGCTTGCCAAAGCTGCATTTTATTTGATCAAAAACACATCATTTTCAGCATCATTACTCCAGTCTTCAGTGTCACATGATCCTTCAGAAATCATTCTACACTCCTGTTACCACAACTTAAAGAAATGCATGGTTACAAGTTAAAAATTCTAATTTACTGTTTTGATTAAACCTTTTAAGTTGCAAACATTCGTTCTTCGGACATGATAATGTTGATCATTACATCAACTTAAACTCAAATTTCTGCGTTAATTAACTTTTAAAAAAAATTAAGTTGTGAAATTGTCTTGATAACTTCAGAATTTAGGCAGTGGATTTCTAGTTCCCAGCATGCTTTTGCATAGGATAAGGAGAATAAATGTCGAAATTAAGCGTTCATTTATTTGTTTTAGTGAAGAGAAAGACCTGTTAGTGTTTAATGCTGTTATGTTTGACATCTAAAAGAGTTTCTGTAATGTTAAAGTTTGAGCTGAAGAGTAGAAACATGAAGGTAAACACTATTGACTCTATAAGCAATTACTGTGCTAATGCCAGTGTCAAGTTATATCTTATTCGTTCATTAAATATACATGTTAAATAAGTTGTGTTAGCACGTGCTATGATAGCTGTTGATATGGACTTAAATACACAAGATTAATTGGTTCCAGGGCTACAACTCTGGTAGTTGAAGCAACTTAATTTTTTTTTTTTTGAGTAATTAACCTAAAATTTGTGTTTATGCTACAAATTATTAGGTTCTTTTAACTCTATAGTATGGAGCCCCGCACATGACATGCAGGGAAAAAAAGTAAATCGTGCACAATTTACTATTTCGATCCCTAGATTTGCTCAATCGCGCACACGATTTACTATTTCGTTCCCTAGATTTGCTCAATCGTGCACAATTTACTATTTCGATCCCTAGATTTGCTCAATCGCGCACACGATTTACTATTTCGTTCCCTAGATTTGCTCAATTGCACATACGATTTACTATTTTGTTCCCTTGATTTGCTCAATCGCGCACACGATTTACTATTTCATTGCCTTGATTTGCTCAATCGCGCACAATTTACTATTTCGTTCCCTAGATTTGCTCAATCGTACATACGATTTACTATTTTGTTCCCTAGATTTGCTCAATCGCGCACACGATTTACTATTTCATTGCCTTGATTTGCTCAATTGTGCACACGATTTACTATTTCATTGCCTTGATTTGCTCAATTGTGCACACGATTTACTATTTCATTGCCTTGATTTGCTCAATCGCGCACACGATTTACTATTTCATTGCCTTGATTTGCTCAATCGTACACACGATTTACTATTTTGTTCCCTAGATTTGCTCAATCGCGCACACGATTTACTATTTCATTGCCTAGATTTGCTTAATCGCGCACACGATTTACTATTTCGTTCCCTAGATTTGCTCAATCGCGCACACGATTTACTATTTCATTGCCTTGATTTGCTCAATTGTGCACACGATTTACTATTTCATTGCCTTGATTTGCTCAATTGTGCACACGATTTACTATTTCATTGCCTTGATTTGCTCAATCGCGCACACGATTTACTATTTCATTGCCTTGATTTGCTCAATCGTACACACGATTTACTATTTTGTTCCCTAGATTTGCTCAATCGCGCACACGATTTACTATTTCATTGCCTAGATTTGCTTAATCGCGCACACGATTTACTATTTCGTTCCCTAGATTTGCTCAATTGTGCACACGATTTACTATTTCATTGCCTTGATTTGCTCAATTGCGCACAATTTACTATTTCGATCCCTCGATTTGCTCAATCGTGCACAATTTACTATTTCGATCCCTCGATTTGCTCAATCGCGCACACGATTTACTATTTCATTGCCTTGATTTGCTCAATCGCGCACACGATTTACTATTTCGTTCCCTAGATTTGCTCAATCGTACATACGATTTACTATTTTGTTCCCTAGATTTGCTCAATCGCGCACACGATTTACTATTTCATTGCCTTGATTTGCTCAATCGCGCACAATTTACTATTTCGTTCCCTAGATTTGCTCAATCGTACATACGATTTACTATTTTGTTCCCTAGATTTGCTCAATCGCGCACACGATTTACTATTTCATTGCCTTGATTTGCTCAATTGTGCACACGATTTACTATTTCGATCCCTCGATTTGCTCAATCGCGCACACGATTTACTATTTCATTGCCTTGATTTGCTCAATCGCGCACACGATTTACTATTTCATTGCCTTGATTTGCTCAATCGTACACACGATTTACTATTTCGTTCCCTAGATTTGCTCAATTGTGCACACGATTTACTATTTCATTGCCTTGATTTGCTCAATTGCGCACAATTTACTATTTCGTTCCCTAGATTTGCTCAATTGTGCACACGATTTACTATTTCATTGCCTTGATTTGCTCAATCGCGCACACGATTTACTATTTCGTTCCCTAGATTTGCTCAATCGCGCACACGATTTACTATTTCGTTCCCTAGATTTGCTTAATCGCGCACACGATTTACTATTTCGTTCCCTAGATTTGCTCAATTGTGCACACGATTTACTATTTCATTGCCTTGATTTGCTCAATTGCGCACAATTTACTATTTCGATCCCTCGATTTGCTCAATCGTGCACAATTTACTATTTCGATCCCTCGATTTGCTCAATCGCGCACACGATTTACTATTTCATTGCCTTGATTTGCTCAATTGTGCACACGATTTACTATTTCGTTCCCTTGATTTGCTCAATCGCGCAGACGATTTACTATTTCATTGCCTTGATTTGCTCAATCGCGCACACGATTTACTATTTCGTTCCCTAGATTTGCTTAATCGCGCACACGATTTACTATTTCGTTCCCTTGATTTGCTCAATCGTGCGCACGATTTAATTCCCTTGAATTATAAATAGTGTGCAATATTTAAGCCTACTATTTTTTTTTTTTTTTTTTTTCTGTATGTCATGTGTGCGGCTCTGTACTATAGCTTGTTGGTGGAACGTAAATTCACTCAAAGTTGTCATAACTCAGAAAAATGTATGCAAACGGTTATGTTAATTTATTTATAGTACACAATATTTTGTTTGAGTTGACTGATTTGCTGCTCAAGAAACATTTCTGATTATTATTATCAATGTTGAAAACAGTTGTGCTTTTCAGATTTCAAAAGTTTTGGGTCAGATTAAAAACATAGAAATTAATTGAATATTTTTATTCATCAACTACGTATTAAATTGATCAAAAGTGACAGTAACAACATTTATAATGTTACAAAAGATTCTATTTCAATTAAACGCTGTTCTTTTGAACTTTCTGTTTATCAAAGAATCCTGAAAAATAAAATGTATCATGATTTCCACAAAAAAATTGAAGCAGCACATCTGTAATAATATTTCACAATATTGGTTTTTACTGTATTTTTGATGAGCTCACCTCCTTTCAAAAACATTTTTAAAAAATCATTATTATTCCAAACTTTAGTGTAAATATTTCATTTGTCATTTGACTGTTCAAAGGAATAATTCAGCCATAAATGAAAGTTCTGTCATCATCACGAGGACATGAGGCACAGTAAATGATTTTCATTTTTTAATCCGTTCCTCTCTTATGTTGTTTTTGTCCATCTTTCTCTCTGTGTGCTCTTTGTGTTCTGCTGTAGCAGTAATGGAGGGATAATTGTGACTTTCCTTTGATTTCAGTCTGAGTGTCAGGAACGCGCACGCGCACACACACACACACAGAGTTATCATGCTTCTACCCCTCACACTTGATCACAGATAATCACTTCTGAAAGGTGCAATTTTTATCTGCCACTACAGCTGCAGTTCAGTCAGAGAAGGAAGCAGCATAAATCTGTGTGTGTCTGTGAGGTGAGAACAGCTCTCGGCTCTATTAACAGCTGTGAATGTGCCGCTGACCCTCCGTCCTCTCAGACATCACAAACACTCTCTAATCCTGTTCTCTGTGACCCTTTGTTATTTATGATTAATTACATTTGCATTTGGCTTTAGTCTTGTTTGAATGGGAGTTTTCAGGGTATTAGATATTGATTTATATAATGACCTGTATCTCTGAACAGTGTCGGTGAGGAAGACGAATCTCTGGACTCAATGTGTCTGTGCTGGTAAAGGGCTTATGGTTAACTGTGGGTAAATGCCAGACAGGTTGAACAAATATGATGAGGTTGTGTCTGAGGATGTGATGATAAACAGAGTTTAAAGAGCCAGTGTTATTTACACTGAGAAGCAGTGCGTGTTGCACATCAAAATCAGGTGAAGCAGGCGCCTGGTTCAGATTTCCACCCCCTGGAGAGAGACTTTTGGTTGAATTCTGCTGAAATAAACTGCTCAGTGTGCTGCTAAATCAACCAGAAGAGCAGAGTGAGTGTGTGTGACAGACAGACACACAGATGGATAGAAAGGGTAGACAAACAGTCAGACAGACATACAGACAAATAGACAGACAGACAAATAGACAAGCAAACATACAAACACAGACAAATAGACAAACAAACATACAGACAGACAAATAGACAAACATACAGATAAACAGACAGACAAACAAACAAATAGACAGACAAACATACAGACAGACAAACAGATAAACATACAGACAGACAAATAGACAGACAAACAGATAAACATACAGACAGACAAACATACAGACAGGCAAACAGACAGACAAATAGACAAACAGACAGACAGACAGACAAACATACAGACAGACAGACAAATAGACAAACAGACAGACAAACAAACAAACAAACAAACAGATAAACAGACCGACAGAAAAACAGATAAACATAGACAAACATACAGACAGACAAACAGGCAGACAGACAGATAAACATAGACAAACATACAGACAGACAAATAGACAAATAAACATACAGACAAAAACAGACAGACAAACCGAGACCGACAAATAGACAGAAAAATAGACAAACAGACAGACAAACAGTCACAGACAGAAACAGACAGACAAACCGAGACCGACAAATAGACAAACATACAGACAGACACAAACAGACAGACAAACGAGACCGACAGACAGACAAACATACAGACAGACACAAACAGATAAACATACAGACAGACAAATAAACATACAGACAAAAACAGACAGACAGACAAACATACAGACAAAAACAGACAGACAGACAAACAGATAAACATACAGACAGACAAATAAACATACAGACAAAAACAGATAAACAGACAGACAGACAGACAGACAAACAGACAGACAGACAGACAGACAGACAGACAAACATACAGACAGACAGACAGACAAACAAACAAACAGATAAACAGACAAACAGATAAACATAGACAAACAGGCAAACAAACAGACAGACAAATAGACAAACATACAGACAGACAGACAAACAAACAGATAAACAGACAGACAGACAGATAAACATAGACAAACATACAGACAGACAAACATACAGACAGACACAAACAGATAAACATACAGACAGACAAATAAACATACAGACAAAAACAGACAGACAGACAAACAGATAAACAGACAGACAAACAAACATACAGACACAGACAGAAACAGACAGACAAACCGAGACCGACAAATAGACAAACATACAGACAGACACAAACAGACAGACAGTGACAGACAGACAGACAGACACAGACAGACAGACAGTGACAGACAAACAGATAAATAGACATACAGACAGACAAACATACAGACACAAACAGACAGACAGACACAAACAGACAAACAGACAGACAGACAAACATACAGACAGAAACAGACAGACAGACACAAACAGACAAACAGACAGACAGACAAACATACAGACAGAAACAGACAGACAGACAGACAGACAAACAGTTACAGATTTTAGAAATGTCAAGGTAAATATTTCACCGAAATTCAAAAGAAATATGAAAATATATTTTGCATTATGAAAATGAAACATGTTTATGTGACATTGTAAAATGAAAATGAAAGTTATTTTCAATTTCAGCATTCCAATTGTTATATATGTATTTTTACTATCCACTATTGTTCGAACACTGCTCCAGACAAGAGCAATGGAGCTGATGAAACACTGTAGAGCTGAGAAAATCTAGAAGAAGAAAGGAAATGGAAATTAATTTATAAAATATAAATCTGCATGGCTTTGAGGCCTAGAATATTCTCTGATATATCCAGATTATCCCTGGTTTTACCATCTAAAGACATTTCACCACTTAAAGTCGTCATGAAAGGGAAGTTGCTCTGGTCTTTTCCTCTCATATGAAACGTGCAGAAAGACAGAAAACACTGAGCAGAGAGAGAGAGACACTCAGCGGGTCGTGGATTGTTCAGTCTGAGCATGAAAAGGCAAAACACAGATAATTTCAGTGGCCTCTAATACACACTATTATTGATATTACTGCAAATTGGTTGCCATGGTTATCTATTTAGCTTTGGACCTCAATGGAGAATGACTTCTGTGAGAGAGAGACGGGCAGTAAACTGCTAATGCTCAAAGCGTCTGTGGGCCTTATTCCAAGATAGTTGCCATGGTCACAGTAATTGGGTGGCAGAAATAAGGGCAGGAGACGGGCGGAGAGAACGACAGAAATCCAGAGAAAGAGACCAGCTGAAAACATGAGAGAAAGCCTGTCTGTCTGTCTGTCTTACACATGAGGAATTTTAGACGAACTATTCAGGAAAAACGAATCAGACAAACTGTTTCGTACAGCATTAGACGAGGAGAGACGTGTGAAAATGAACAGATAAATCCATCAGTTCATAATTAAGCATGACAGTTTAAACAAAAACATTCTAGTTCTAGAATTCTAAATTCTAAAAAAGAATCCTAGGCAATATTGGATTGTAAAATCATTCAATTAAATCTATAAATTATATTTGCATAAAATAAGTCAAATATTTAAAATAATAAAAAAATATATCAAATATTAATAAAATTATAGGAAAAATATTATTAAATGAGTAAAACACAAATTGCTGGGCAATATTTCTTTACAGATGATAATGTAGAATCTTTAAAATATGATAGATTTCATATTTAAATATGATTCGTAATATTCAAAATGATCAAAATATTATTATAATGTGAAAATCATCAAATAAATCCATCAATTATATTTACATAAAATAAGTCAAATATTTAAAATGATAATGAAATTATGCAAAAAAAAATTAATTAATAAGTACAGTTAAAATATTGTAATATTGAAATATTGCTGTATAGATGAAAATGTAATATTTGATCATATTTTATAAAATATTATATTTAATATCTTATCTTAAAATCATTTTAATATGACAATTAATATGATATTTCATATTTAAATATGATTCGTAATATTCAAAATGATAGCCTGTTATAGAGAAGCGAAAGTTTAAATAAATCTAAAAAAAAAAAATTTGCATAAAATAAAATAAGTCAAATTAAAAAAATTAAATATTTAAAATAATAATAAAATTGTGCAAAAATATATTATTAATGATTAAATACAGTTAAACAAAATGCTAGGCAATATTGCTTTACAGATGAAAATGTAAAATATTCAAAATGATCAAAATATTATTATAATGTGAAAATCAAGTAAATCTATATATTTGCACAAAATAAGTCAAATATTTAAAATAATTCTAAAAATATTTAAAATAATAATACAATTATAGGAAAAATGTTAATTATTACATAAAGTTATACACAAAATGCTAGGTAAATTTTGCTTTACAGATGATAATGTAAAATCATTAAAATATATACAGATGAAGAGAGCAGAGAAATGACAAATGATGTTTGTCAAAAATAAATACATATTTTTTTAAATAAAAAAAATGGTCAAAACAAAACATTATATGCCACACTGCATTACAGATAATAATAAAAAATTATTAAAATAAGATATTCATATTTAAGTATGATATGTGCTATGAAAATATTAGAGAAAAGCATAAATGTGTGAACAGCTCAGAGAGGAACTAGTTCTGAGGCCTTCTGGGTCACAGTGACATCTACAATCATATCAGACCATTCACTCTGAGCCCACAGGCAGTGTGTGTGTGTGTGTGTGTGTGTGTGTGTGTGTGTGTGTGGCAAGAACAAAGGAGGAGAGGAGCAGGCCTGTACAGACTCCTGGCCGAGCTCGTGATCGCCCGCGGTGACGTTGTTTGTGGGCCGACAGAGCCACTTCCCAGCTTCGCACAAATTTACGGCAGGAATTCTGGGACGTCCCCGGCAACACGCGCCCTTGTTCCTCTGGTTTACCCATAATTCAGCTGTAGTGCCAGCGGTGGGGGCGTGACACTGTGAGTTGCATGTTTACTTGATTCTCAGTCTCTGTGAACAGCAGTGCCGCTTTCATCAAACGCTCTGATAGTTAATGCATTCATCAGACAGGTGTACTCGAGTTGGGCAAACATCTCCAGCGAGCCGCCGTCTGATTGGACAGCAGCGAATCAAAGAACGAACGCGTGCCACTGTTTTTCAATGGCCTCGTTACAAAAGACTCAATGAAGAGGGTTTCTCTGCCAATCTCAGTTTTCATGACATTTTTACCTTTACTGTTTGTTTTTCTATCTGTCAATCTTTAATTTAGTTCTGTTTAACTGAACGATACTGTGGGAATTGTTTATAAATGATTATATTAAGGCTTTGTATTTGCATGTGGAAAGGGCTTTTATTTTAATCGAACTCATTTCCTCCGCTGGATTAAACTGTGATTTGAATATCTTTGAAGGTCTTTGATGGGATCGGCGGTTCTGCTGCAGGTCAGATAGTGTTCTGAGCCGCACTGCATCGTTCATTTACATGATAATTGATTCTCTATGAGGCCTTTAGAGAGACACTGACTCATACTCTGTGTGTGTGTGTGTGAGTGTGTGTGTGAGTGTGTGTGTGTGAGTGTGAGTGTGTGTGTGTGAGTGTGAGTGTGTGTGTGTGTGTGTGTGTGTGTGTGAGTGTGTGTGAGTGTGTGTGTGAGTGTGTGTGTGAGTGTGTGAGAGTGTGTGTATGAGTGTATATATGTGTGTATGAGTGTGTGTGTGTGTGAGTGTGTGTGTGTGTGTGAGTGTGTGTGTGTGTGTATATGTGTGTGTGTGAGTGTGTGTGTGTGAGTGTATGTGTATGAGTGTATGAGCGTGAGTGTGTGTGTGTGAGTGTGTGAGTGTGTGTGTGTGTGTGTGTGTATATGTGTGTGTGTGAGTGTATGTGTATGAGTGTATGAGCGTGAGTGTGTGTGTGTGTGTGTGTGTGTGTGAGTGAGTGTGTGAGTGAGTGTGTGTGTTAGTGTGTGTGTGTGTGTGTGTGTGTGTTAGTGTGTGTGTTGTTCAGGTAAAGCCAACATTATAAGGACAAAAGGACATTTTTGGTCCCCATGAGGAAAAACAGCTTATAAATCAAAGTGATGGTTTTTGAAAAGCTTTAGGGGGGTTGAGATCAGGGGGGTGAATATACAGTTGTACAGTATGAAAGTCTCATGTCTATGGAACCTCCCCATAAAACATCAAAACTCAACATGAGAGTCTGTGTGTGTGAGAGATTGCCATTATTGTGGGGATGTTTTGTCCCCGTAACGTAGGGTATACCGGAAACACACACACACGTACAGCAGGAAAAATCCAGGGAACAGCAGACGAATGATCCATGACATGTTGCTAAGCAACGCGAGGTCTGGATTCTACTGATAAACGGAAGAATTTGACTCGTGCGAGCGGCTGCAGAGAGCGCAGGAGGAGACGCTGCAGGGCTGTATGTCTGTCTCACAGCTGTCTCTCTCTCTCTCTCTCTCTCTCTCTCTCACCATCTCCTACATCTACACGGACACGTCAGTCAATCCAGCATTTGCATTCAAGCTTGTTGTGTTCATACAGCTGTCTGTGTGCTTGAGCAGTATTCGTCTGTTTTGCGGTTTCTGTCTCTCTGTTAATCGAGTGCGTTGAGCGTGATTTGGCAGAACACAAAGGGAAGGTCATTTCAATGCAGCACGTGCAGAAAAATTACAGCAAAAGTGGTAAAGTGGCCCTCCAACAGCGGGTCATGTGACGGGGTCAAGCCGAACTCCTGCGGTGATTGGTGGAGGGGACGCCGTCACACAAAGACTCTGATTGCTAATCACCCACAATTACACTTATTCACAAAACGACACGAGAACCAAAGGCCAGAAATAGTCGCCCGTCTTCATCCGTTCATGTCTCGCTGACTCCCGTCGCTCGTCCCTCCTCCATCCGTCCATCAGCTGCGGCGAGACACACTCCATTACACACACACATCATTCCCTCATAATGGAGCGCCATCTTTCACTGGCAGCGTTTCTGACAGGATTTTTGTGTTTTTAATTCTCTCAGTCTGATCCAACAGTCACGTGATCCGCTCACGTACCTGCCATGACCTGTGATGCAGGAACATGCCACATGGACGCACAATCATGCTTTGGTAAATTGTAATTAAAAAGTGGAAATTATGATGAATTTCATACATCTGAATCGGTTTAGACGTTCTGTGTCATGATTGTGCACTTTTATGTCATAATTATGACAATAAAAACTCAAAATTATAAGAAAAAGTCAAAATTGACAGTCATAATTAAAAAATTGAAAGGATGAAATATTAAGTCATAATTATGATTTTAAAAAGGCAAAATTATGACATTAAGAGATTAGGAAGTCATAATTATGAGATAAAAAAGTCGAAATTTTGAAATATGAAGTCATAAATATGAGTTTAAAAAGGCAAAATTATGAGATAGTACAGTCGAAATTATGACAATGAGATTAAAAAGTCATAATTATGAAACAAGTCAAAATTATGACAGTAAAAACAGTCATAATTATGAGATTAAAAAATCAAAATTAGGAGATTAAAAAGTCAAAATGATGAGGTAAAAAGTAGAAATTATGAGTCATAATTATTAAATAATTCAAAATTCTGTCGTAAATCAAACCTTTATAAGATAAAAAGTCAAAATTATGATATAAAAAGTAGAAATTATGATGAATTTCATACATATGAATTTAGATCGGTTTAGACGTTCTGTGTCATGATTGTGCACTTTTATGTCATAATTATGACAATAAAAACTCAAAATTATAAGAAAAAGTCAAAATTGACAGTCATAATTAAAAAATTGAAAGGATGAAATATTAAGTCATAATTATGATTTTAAAAAGGCAAAATTATGACATTAAGAGATTAGGAAGTCATAATTATGAGATTAAAAAGTCGAAATTTTGAAATATTAAGTCATAAATATGAGTTTAAAAAGGCAAAATTATGAGATAGTACAGTCGAAATTATGACAATGAGATTAAAAAGTCATAATTATGAAACAAGTCAAAATTATGACAGTAAAAACAGTCATAATTATGAGATTAAAAAATCAAAATTAGGAGATTAAAAAGTCAAAAATATGAGGTAAAAAGTAGAAATTATGAGTCATAATTATTAAATAATTCAAAATTCTGTCGTAAATCAAACATTTATAAGATAAAAAGTCAAAATTATGATATAAAAAGTAGAAATTATGATGAATTTCATACATATGAATCGGTTTAGACGTTCTGTGTCATGATTGTGCACTTTTATGTCATAATTATGACAATAAAAACTCAAAATTATAAGAAAAAGTCAAAATTGACAGTCATAATTAAAAAATTGAAAGGATGAAATATTAAGTCATAATTATGATTTTAAAAAGGCAAAATTATGACATTAAGAGATTAGGAAGTCATAATTATGAGATTAAAAAGTCGAAATGATGAAATATTAAGTCATAAATATGAGTTTAAAAAGGCTAAATTATGAGATAGTACAGTCGAAATTATGACATTGAGATTAAAAAGTCATAATTATGAAACAAGTCAAAATTATGACAGTAAAAACAGTCATAATTATGAGATTAAAAAATCAAAATTAGGAGATTAAAAAGTCAAAATTATGAGGTAAAAAGTAGAAATTATGAGTCATAATTATTAAATAATTCAAAATTCTGTCGTAAATCAAAGCTTTATAAGATAAAAAGTCAAAATTATGATATAAAAAGTAGAAATTATGATGAATTTCATACATATGAATTTAGATCGGTTTAGACGTTCTGTGTCATGATTGTGCACTTTTATGTCATAATTATGACAATAAAAACTCAAAATTATAAGAAAAAATCAAAATTGACAGTCATAATTAAAAAATTGAAATGATGAAATATGAAGTCATAATTATGATTTTAAAAAGGCAAAATTATGACATTAGATTAGGAAGTCATAATTATGAGATTAAAAAGTCGAAATGATGAAATATTAAGTCATAAATATGAGTTTAAAAAGGCAAAATTATGAGATAGTACAGTCGAAATTATGACAATGAGATTAAAAAGTCATAATTATGAAACAAGTCAAAATTATGACAGTAAAAACAGTCATATATGAGATTAAAAAGTCAATTATAAGATAAAAGTCAAAATTAGGAGATAGTACTCGAAATGATGACATTAAAAGATTAAAAAGTCAAAATGATGAGGTAAAAAGTAGAAATTATGAGTCATAATTATTAAATAATTCAAAATTCTGTCGTAAATCAAACCTTTATAAGATAAAAAGTCAAAATTATGACTTAAAAAAGATTAAACTTTGACTTTTTATCTCATAACTTTGAGTTAAGAGAAAGCCAAAATGATGACATGCCAAGTCATAATTATGAGACACTAATTTATGACTTGGTATGCCATAATTATGAATTTCTACTTTCATAATTAATAATTTCTACTTTTATTTTAGATCACAATTATAATTTAGAAAAGCATGATTTTTTTTATATAGGTGGAAATAAACTTGTATAGATCTGACATGCATGAAGCGTGTTTATCAGTAATGAACAAATAATCACTCTTCCCTAAAACTGCGTGTGAGAAATGATCTGATCAGAGCGCAGCAGATGAGTCAGTACTGATCAATACACCGCTGGCCGTCACTGATAGTGCTGATGTGTGGTCATTTCACAGCACATTTGACAGAGATAATGGGCGCAGGACGGCCGTCAGTCCACCATTCGCACACACATCAGGTCACATCAGAGCTGAACTCAAACACATTCAAAGTCAGTTTATTACATCATGAATACAAATCTGTTTACAAAAGTTTACCGCAGTCACAAATACAAGCATTAAATTCAAAATCCTTCACATGAGAACAGCTGCAGAACTGATGTTCGTCCTCAGTGTCTTTGTCTTGTTTTCAGTACAATATTCTCAATTTAAGAATGTTGTGCTGAAAATCGAGACAGAGATGCTGCTGAACGACGGCACTTTCAGCAGTGCAGTGATACAATAGAGAAATACTGATTATACAAACACCGTCCGTTCAGAGAATGATAAAATAGTGTTCATGTGACTGACGTACGTGACTGTTTGTAATGTTTGCACATGTATTCTGTGTGTTCATGGGAAGTGGTCCATGTGTTGGCCGCGGGCTTCAGCGCTGACCTACATCTGATTATTACTGCTGACAGAACATCCTTCTTCAGTCTTTGTCCCTGACCAACCAACTGTGACATACGACACAGCGTGCTTGTGTCGACCTGCCTCACACAAATAAGAACGTTGTGCTAACGTTCCCATTAGGTTATGAACACATTATTTCGGAATTCTCTCTGAACGTTCAAAAGGTCCAGTTTATTTTTTTTTAATGTTTTGAAAATGTGGCTATTTGAACATTCCATTTCAAAATTATGTGTCAAAATTGACACAGTCATAATTATGAGATTAGAAAGTAGAAATTACGAGTCATAATTAGGATATAAAGTCAAAATTATGACAGTCATAATTTTGAGATTAAAAAGTCAAAATTATTAGATAAGTCAAAATTACAACATTAAATCATAATTATGAGATTAAAAAAATATAAATTATGAAATATTAAGTCATAATTATGAGATAAAAAGTAAAAATTGACAATCATAATTATAAGATTAGAAAGTAGAAATTGCGAGTCATAATTAGGATATAAAGTCAAAATTATGACAAAGTGAAAATTGACAGTCATAATTATGAGATTAAAAATGGAAAATTATGAGATAAAAAGTCAAAATTACAACATTAAATCATAATTATGAGATTAAAAAGTCAAAATGATGACAAAAAGTCAAAATTACGACATTAAGCCATAATTATGAAATGAAAAAAATATAAATTATGAAATATTAAGTCATAATTTTGAGATTTAAAAAGTCATAATTATAAGATAAAAAGTCAAAAATGACAATCATAATTATAAGATTAGAAAGTAGAAATTACGAGTCATAATTAGGATATAAAGTCAAAATTATGACAAAGTGAAAATTGACAGTCATAATTATGAGATTAAAAAGTCAAAATTACAACATTAAATCATAATTATGAGATTAAAAAGTCAAAATTATGACATTAAGCCATAATTATGAGATTAAAAAATATAAATTATGAAATATTAAGTCAAAATTGAGATTAAAAAGTCATAATTATGAGATAAAAAGTCATAATTAGGAGATAAAAAAAATTGAATTAAGTGTTGAAAAGTAGATCTTAAATATGACAAATTCTGAAAAGTCTGTCATAAATCAAAATTATGAGATAAAAAGTCAACTTCTTGAGTCTTTGTCCCTGGTAATGTTCCCATTAGGTTATGAAAACATTATTTCTGAATGTTCTCTGAACTGAACGTTTTTTTAAAAATATGCAAACATTCCATTTGATTGTTCTTCAAACATTATCAGAATGTTACTTTTGAACGTTCTCTCAACATAAGCAGTAACATTTAAAAAACACTCCATGAACGATGAATAAATAATGTTCTTGTGCTAACCTTTTGAGAGCATTATTACAGACCAGATAACTTTGAACGAACGTTGGAAGAACGTTTGCTCATAACTATGAGAGAACCTTGCCAGAACGTTCTGAGAATGTTCCCTGTTTGCTGGGTTACATATCTATCGAATGGTCCAGATGAAATGTTGAGTGCTGTTTAATCCGAGACACATTGAAGGAAGAACCTGAAACATATCTATAGAATTTCACATACCATAGTAACACCATAGCAACCACCCACAACACCCTAGCAACCCAACAGCAAATCTTTAGAAAATGCAATTAGAGTTTCAGATCATCTTCATTATGACAGTGCGTCAGATGAACATAACAACTCTAAAACATAATGTTCTCAAAGATGATGATAAAATTGTGAATGTGTTTGTCGGGCAGGTCGAGGCCTGACAGTGTGTGATGGATGTTATTCACTATAACAGCATGATCTGACTAACACTGACAGGACTATATGAGCTGCTGCAATGACAAATGGCATAATGCACAATACTGTCTGAATGTGTGCGCCTTAAACATGAGGAAGTTTCGCAGTTTATAAATCATAATTCTGACTTGTTCTCGCAACTGCGAGTTTGATTTACAATTCTGACTTTTTTCTCGTAATTGCAAATTTATAAATCGCAATTCTGACTTTTTCTCGCAATTACGAGTTTATAAATCGCAATTCTGACTTTTTCTCGCAACTGCGAGTTTATAAATCGCAATTCTGACTTTTTCTCGCAATTACGAGTTTATAAATCGCAATTCTGACTTTTTCTCGCAATTACGAGTTTATAAATCACAATTCTGACTTTTTCTCGCAACTGCGAGTTTACAAATCGCAATTCTGACTTTTTCTCGCAACTGCGAGTTTGATGTAAAATTCTGACTTTTTTCTCATAATTGCAAATTTATAAATCGCAATTCTGACTTTTTTCTCATAATTGCGTATTTATATATCGCAATTCTGACTTTTTCTCGCAATTACAAATTTATAAATCGCAATTCTGACTTTCTCACAACTGCAAGTTTGATTTACAATTCTGACTTTTTTCTCATAATTGCAAATTTATAAATCACAATTCTGACTTTTTCTCGCAACTGCGAGTTTACAAATCGCAATTCTGACTTTTTCTCGCAACTGCGAGTTTGATGTAAAATTCTGACTTTTTTCTCATAATTGCAAATTTATAAATCGCAATTCTGACTTTTTTCTCATAATTGCGTATTTATATATCGCAATTCTGACTTTTTCTCGCAATTACAAATTTATAAATCGCAATTCTGACTTTCTCACAACTGCAAGTTTGATTTACAATTCTGACTTTTTTCTCATAATTGCAAATTTATAAATCGCAATTCTGACTTTTTTCTCATAACTGCGTATTTATAAATCACAATTCTGACTTTTTCTCGCAACTGCGAGTTTATAAAATCGCAAATTCAACTTTTTCTCGCAATTACGAGTTTATAAATCGCAAATTTGACTTTTTCTGCAACTGCAAGTTTATAATTTGCTATTCTGATTTTTTCTCGTAATTGTGAATTTATAAAATTAAATTCTGACTTATTCTCGCAATTACGAGTTTATAAATTGCAATTCTGACTTTTTCTCGCAACTGCGTGCTTATAATTTACAATTCTGCCTTTTTCTCGTAATTCTGCCTTTTTCTTGCAATTGTTCATAAATCTCAATTTTGACTTTTTTATTACAATTGCGAGTTTATAAATAATTCTGACTTTTTTTCATAACTGGTAGTTTATAAATCGCAATTCTGATTTTTTTTCTCGTAATTGAGAATTTATTAATCGCAATTCTGACTTTTTTCTCGTAAATATGAGTTTATAAATCACAAATCTGACTTGTTTCTTTGCAATTCTGAAATTGCAATTCTCGCAGTTGTAAGAAAAAGTCAAAATTGCAAGTCAAAACTTAAACTCACAATTCTTTTATTCTCGCAAATGCAACTGCAAGATATAAACTCAAAGTTCTGAGAAACAGTCAGAATTAAATTCAGATAAAAAGTTGCAATTAACTATTTTTTTTTTTCAAGCTTCCATATAAACATTAGGTTTGAATCAAAGGAAATACAGAGATATAAAGAGATGTCGAAAAGTTTGGAAGGTGCTTCAATACAGTAGAATAACATATTTAAATGAAGTGCTGAAGGTAATAATTCAGATCAAAAAAAATGTAAAGCTGACAAAAGAGAAAACAAGAGCTTTGCGTCCAGAGGATGTCCTGTAGTCCGAAGAGCT
>CM074440.1:1037877-1052877 GCA_037101425.1 Elopichthys bambusa | reverse complement strand
CGTGCAGTTCTTTATAAAACTGTGACATCAGGTCTGATGCACGAGAGTTGATGGTGAGACGAAACTCCATCGAGAAACTCACGTCACCCAGCTGGATCTTTACAGTACGACACTGCTGAACACACACACACACACACACACACACACAAGAAGGAAATAATTAGTTATCAGTAACTGATCATTATGAGCCAAAGATCATTAACCAAAAACTGCCCTCAAAACCAAAAGAAAAAATAAATTAAATATATAAAAGATTATTATCATAGAGATATTTGAATATATTACTATTATATATAATTGAATGTAATATTATATATTATTATCAATATATATTTCATAATATAATATTTCAAATGAAGAAAATGAAGCTTATTTTTATGAGAATGAAACAATTTGACAGCTGTTACAATGAATGTAAAATAGGCTTAAAATAAGAATTATTCTATATGATTTTAACTGGACCTGGACATGTTTTTTTCATGTGAGATTCAAGTCATAATCGACAATGACTCTGTCTTCAGCAATATTTCACAGCGCATAAGCTCACATTACGCTCACTTAGTCGAGTACGAGCTTTTACGCACTTCGTGTGTTCTGTCAGGTCCTGTAAGCGTCTGTTCCTGAGACTAAAGCCTCTAAAGGGATCATCCCATCATCTCCTCATCCTCTCACGATCTGTCGTTCTCGTGCGTCTCTCTTCCCCTCCTTATTCCATCTACATTTTATTAAATGGATGCTTTTATCCAAAGAGACTGACAGCTTGTACCAAACTCTCTCTCACCTCTCCAGAGTTCTTGTCAGGCTTGTCCCTGCTGTCCGTGTGGATCTTCCTGAGCAGGTGCTTGATGCGTTTGTCGTAGAACTGGTACCGACGGCTGCTGTTCTCGTTCAGCTTCCTCACCTGACTTAACAGGAAATTAGGAACCTACAGAAAAGCAGATCAAACACACCGGAGCTGTTCAAGAGTTCAGCTAGTGCACAAAGCTGGAATATGGCATAAAACATTTGCAAATAAAGCAGCGGTTCCATCCCATGCATTCAGGAGAACAAAATCGTCAGTTCCTGGGAAATATTAGTAATAAAAATCTCATATTTCCCCACGTCATAAAAGACTTTCTGCTCAGAGCGGCAGGCAATTTTTGATATTATTACATTATCTGTCGAAGCAAAGTCATGTGATTTTTTTTGTTGCACCGTCATGAGAAATCGAGCCCCCCCCCCCCCCCCCTCAGGAATCGGGTCTCCTTTAGGACCCAGGTGGTAATGCCTAATCAAAAGTTATTATCGTGATGTTTTGACTAATTATAACCTATTTCACTATTGTATGATGTTTATTACATTAAGTGCACAAATAACATGCTTGAAATATAAAATTAATGCCTGTGTATTGCATAATAAAACAAACTGGAAACACAACCATGCTTAAAAATGCATTTTAAACAATATAAATCATAACTTGATTTTGCAGGAATTATAATCAGGCACTGAAAAAGACCATAGGATCACTCGGGGTCCTAAAGGAGACCTGATTCCTAGGGGGGGACTCGATTTTTCACCAAACTGGTAAATGTCCTACCCATCATAATTTATGCGTATGTCTTTTGTGATGTAAGAAACAAATCTTTTCGAAACTTTGAATCAATTGAACCAACTGCATCGCAAAATGATTCACTGTTTCGAAGCGCTGGAAACGCCAAACACTAGTGACCCCTGCTGGTCAGAACAGAGTAAATGCCGCATAAAACCACCTTTTACAAACCAATTGCAAATGTTTTATTGAAAGTACCAAAATGTGCATAAAAATAGGTGGATGGAAACAGCTAATGACAGCAGATGCGATGGAAAGAGCTCTTTACCGTCCACAGCAGGTCCTGGTAGCGGATGAGGAGTCTCATGATGTCGGCCGCCCGCTCGGCCTGACCCTTCTCTGGACCGTCCACCGCTAGTTTACTGGGCACAGCCTTATGCAGGAAGAGGTTCGGAGCCATGATGGTGGAGACGGCCCACAGGTTCATGCGGTTGCGCCGCTCACAGAAGACCACCTTACTGAGAAACTCCAGCAGCGCCTGGACACACATTTAATCGCTCTTCAAGACACTGTTTTCCTCAAAAACTCAAAAGAGGAGCGTAAAACTCACATGTAGAGCATATATTCTGCATCATGCAGTTGAGATTTGCTGTATAGTATACAGTAATGTTTAAAAGTTTGGGGTCGGTAAGATTTTTTAATGTTTTTGAAAGAGTCTCTTCTGCTCTCCAAAGCTGATCAAAAATACAGTAAAAATTATGAAATATTTTTAAAATTTAAAATAACTCTTTTCTATGTGAATTTATAATTTATTCCATCATTACTCCAGTCTTCAGTGTCACATGATCCTTCAGAAATCATTCTGAATATGATGATTTGCTGCTCAAGAAACATTTATGAATATTATCAATGTTGGAAACAGATTCATATTTCACATTATAAATGTCTTTACTGTCACTTTTGATCAATTTAATGTCCTTGATGTATAAAAGTAATGATTTCTTGCAAAAAAACCCCCAAAGTTTTGAACGGTAGTGTATATTGCTTTACAAAAATAGATATTATGAGAAATGCCTCAGTGTTTTTGTGTCTATATAATGGAAGTCGATGTTGTTTGGTTCCAATGTTCTTCGAAAGAGAGAAAGAGAGTCACATGGGTTTGAGTGACATGAGGGCGAGTAAATGATGACAGAATGATCATTTCTGGCTGAACTAACCCTTGAAGTAAATTGGGTTGTTAAGGGCGTTTCATGTGACTTTTAACATTCATCAACAGCAGGAGCTCAACACAAAGAGACACAGTTATATAAACGGCCGACTGTGAGCTAAGATACGCTTGAGTGAATCTGGTGTGTGGAAAGACCTTCAGATACACACACACACACACACACACGCTGGTGTGTTAATGAATTTCTCTTATGCAATGGAATGAGTCACATCTATGACACAGCAATGTTGGCAGGCGTATGTGTGTGTGAGAAAGAGTGTGTTTATGTGTGTGTGAGCCTGTGTATGTGTGTGAAAGAGAGTGTGTTAGTGGGAGTGTGTGTATGTTTAACTGTGTGTGTATGAGAGTGTGTGTTTACATGAGAGAAAGAGAGAGAGTGTATGTGTGTTCGAGTTATTCTGTGTGTGTGTTTTGTACCTTCAGTGTGTTTCTGTTGGGTTCTGGCAGCAGCAACACAAGAAGATTCAACATGTGTAGCTTCTGCTTCAGATCTGCTATATCTGTACAAAACAATTTTAAAAAAAATGATTCTTTCTCAGAAAGACTCTTCAGTCTATTAGAAACACTATACAACATACAGGACCTGAGGGAGACCCTCACGCACCTCTGACAGCACTGAAGGTGTTGAGGTGTTCGGCGGTCAGCAGCGGCGCCGGGAGTTCACGGATGAACTTCTTGAGCAGAGCCGCGGCGTCGTTCGGACTGACCTCGTCCCAGTTGAACGAACCGCCGTAAAACGAGTTCTCCAACTTCTGCTGCAGCACCTGCGAGGAACACGACCGCCGTCAGCCTTCATGCGACAGAACAAGTATTCAATGGATATGGTGCTACTTTTTTGTTTATTATAATATGTTTTATGTTACTTTGATTCTGGCCTGAGACCCTGGAACCCGCAGAATCCCCTCAGAATCGAGACCATTCTTCTCCAGAAATGACAGAAGCTGAAAACAGGAACACAATCATGTAGAAAATACCCAGGAGTCCTAGTTTCGAAACTAGGAAGGTCTCATAACATTTATCTTTAGCAACAATGTAAAAGTGAACAGCACATATAAACATCGATATCTGTGGGTACAATATGCGTCACATGACTAAACATGCGCATCGTTTTCAAATGTATCCACTTTGGAGAGCTTCTTCTAAAAGCAGGACATCTAAGTAATAAACTGGAGTATAACAGGTGTAACAGGAAATGATGTCATCACGTACTGCTTGGAGGAAGAGCGGGATGTGAGTGCTGGGTTTGATCTTCTGATCGCTCTCCACCAATGAGGCGAGAGGAACGCCAAACAAACAGCTCTCTGACAAATGGGAAGACATGCGACAGAATTCTGATTATTCCTGATCAAAACGAATGTGGTCAGGTGACAGGAAACAACAGGAAACTCACTCACTCACCAGGGATTTTCCTTTTGCAGGTTTTGTGTCGTTTGACCTCGAGCTCCAGAAGGTCACACAGCGCCGTCATGTCAATCAGCGCCAACTGACGGACCTTCTTCATGTCCTGCTGGGAAAGATCCACCACCCGCGTCACTCCTAACCGGCACTGTGGACAGATGACCCTCTGAGAGAGAGAGAGAGAGAGAGAGAGAGAGAGGAGGAGGTGAGAAACTTATACTCATATTTAGTCAGGGTGGGAATCACCAGAAGCTTATTATGATTTAAGCAATAATATGATATTATTGACAGACAGACAATCAGACATACAGTCAGACAGACAGACATACAGACAGACAGACAGACAGTCAGACATACAGACAGACAGACAGACAGTCAGACAGACAGTCAGACATACAGACAGTCAGACAGTCAGACATACAGACAGTCAGTCAGACAGTTAGACAGACAGTCAGACATACAGACAGTCAGACAGACAGTCAGACAGACAGTCAGACATACAGACAGACAGACAGACAGACAGTCAGACATACAGACAGACAGACAGACAGTCAGACATACAGACAGACAGACAGACAGTCAGACAGACAGTCAGACATACAGACAGTCAGACAGTCAGACATACAGACAGACAGACAGACAGTCAGACAGACAGTCAGACATACAGACAGTCAGACAGTCAGACATACAGACAGTCAGTCAGACAGTTAGACAGACAGTCTCACCGGCAGCATCCCATCATCTCTCCTGCACTGGCTGCTGTTGTTCTGTGGTAGTTTGGCTTGTTTCAGTAAGATGGCCGCTTGTTCACAATACGCCACATCTGTGATAAAGATCTCCTCCATCTGTAGCCCTTGAGTCTCCTGCCCACTGACAGCTACACACACACACACACACACTTTTAATGGCTGTTCTATTGACAGCGGGAAGCGTTTGGTATCTGATCCATTTGAATATCATTTCCATGTGAAAAGGCAGGAAATTGCATCTTGTGTTCAAAGGGCACATGCTGTATTCATGCACGTATAATCAAAGCTCTGACAGATTACAGCTCCATCTCTCTGAATCTGAAGCATTTTAGTGTTATTAAACACACATATGCTCTTATATTAATAGACGTGACAGGTGAATATATGCAGCTGAAAATAACACTGAATAATGAACAGACCGGCCCTTTAAGATCATGACGCTCTGTGACTGTGTGTGTGTGTAAGTGTGTATATGTGTGTGTGTGTACCTGATCGTTGTGTCTTTGTCACACTGTCCATGTTTCTGTGCGTGTCAGATTCGCTGTTGCGTGTCTCAGGAACTGCTGACTGAAGAAAACAATTAGTTACACACACACACACACAAACACACACACACAATGTCTTATCTCTGAATTCAAGCCTTTATTCAGGTGCCAGTGATATGATATGATCTGACATGACGTGAGTGTGTATTGTGTGCTGTGGAGCACGAGCACACGGCTCTTTACAAATGCCACAAGTCACTGTTTCTGAACACAGATTTTGTCCTTCTGCCATAATACAAAAATAAACACAGGGACATCTACATAATTTTTAGCATGGTGTCTTTCGATCTCATTTTTACAAAGGTCAAGACAGTTTCATTACAGAAAGAGTTACGCTGAGGGTTAGTTCACACAAAAATTTAAATTCTGTCATTAATCACCCTCAAGACTTTCGTTCATCTTCGGATGTTAAATCCGAGAGCTTTCAAGCCCCTTCATTGGGAGCAACGAAATTTACACTTTCAAGTCCCAGAAAGGTAGTAAAGATGTCATTAAAGTAATCCATGTGACTCAATTTTTAAATTTAATGTTCAATTCGATGTTTAACCTCAGTTTTATGAAGCGATGTGAGTGCTTTGTTTGCACAAAAAACATAATTTACCACTTTATTTACAAAATATGAATCTCCAATGCACGTTCACGCAACAACATCTGCTCTCGCATCAACACAACAAGCATGCATCGTGGTGCTCTTACCAACGCGTGGTGGAGATTCATATTTGGAAATAAAGTGGTAAATTATGCGTAAACTAAGCACTCGCTTTGCTTCACAGAATTGAGGTTAAACCACTGGAGTCACATGGATTACTTTAATGACGTCTTTACTACCTTTCTAGGACTTGAAAGTGGTAGTTGCGTAGACTGTCAATGGAGGAACAGAAACCTCTCAGATTTCATCAAAAAGATCTTCATTTGTGTACAGGTTTGAAATGACATGAGGGTGAGTAATTAATGACAGAATAATGTCACAACTTACCCTTGTTTTGGATCTAAAATCAAATATCAGTAAAAGCACACACACACTCTCTCACACACACACACACACACTGCAAAAAAATGCTTTTTTACTTAGCATTTTTGTCTTGTTTCCAGTCCAAATATCTAAAAATTCTGAAATCAAGATGCATTAAGTAAAATGACATGAAATATTATGTCTTGTTTTCTGAATAAATAAATAAATAAAAATAAGTTTTTAATAAAAACAAGCAAAATTATCTGCCAATGGGGTAAGAAAACAAGACATAATATCTTGTCATTTTACACCGTGTCCTAACTACACGCGACGCCGCGACTCATGATAAAAGGTGTCTTTTTCCATGTCAATCAAAGTTTTTGTCCTAACTAGCCACGATGGCGACACGCGATGATTCTATTTTAGATACGGCTTCTATTTTTGCGGCTGGAACATCAACACAAAGTATGGAAATGATAACCATAAGTACTGTTTATGTGCTTTATTTATTGTTAAAAGTGTCCGTTTGAATATCATTTTGTGTTCTGAGCTTGTCGCTACAATCTTATCACATCGCGTGTAGTTAGGACACCACACCTTGTTACTTGTCTAATAAATGCATCTTGATTTAAGAATTTTTAGATATTTGGACTGAAAACAAGACAAAAATACTAAGTAAGAAAAGACACTCTCACACACACACTCTGTTACCTGTGTGATGGGCGATGCAAAGACGTCTCTGACGTGTCTCGGTGGGGTTTTGTTCCTCCTTCGCAGCGAGCAGGTGTACGAGTCGATACGTCTCTGAACCGCTGCTGCTTGAGTCTTGGTGAGAGTCGACAACAGCACCGCTTTATCCACGTCCTCTTCTTCACCTGTTACCAGTGGAGACAAACCAGCATCCTGCAGCCAGAGCTCCTCCTGCTCACCGTCTGACACACACATACACACTTGGGTCAATCCATCAGCGCACGTCTCTGCATCATCTCACAGCGTGAAGCGTCTCTGTCTCACCTTCGGACTGTCGGGAATCTCGTCTGCTGCTATCCAGCTCGGAGTCGCTGCTGCTCCGTATGGTCTCCACTTCACTCCAAAAGGACTCCAGACACAACCTGTCGGGCTGCTGCGCTGTCGGGGGGTCAGGTGAGTCCGGCTGCGGGTCCCGAGGGTCCGCCCAGGACTCAACATTCATTGCGGTGAGGCTGCAGTCCCTGAAACGCACAGGAAGAGGAAGATGATGATGATAAAGAAACAGAGATTTCATCTCAGGCGACGTGTGGCCGCTGCAAACGCAGTAATGGGAGGCGTGTTTTATGCAAATACTTCCTGTTCAGTTTTTACAGGTAACCCCGTGTAATGAGTTTCTGATGACGGCTAAGTGGACATTAGTTAAGGCCGGCTGGTAAAACCAGTTTCTGTTTAGCTGCATAGATTAAATCAAAGCTGAAACCATTTACACATGTCAGTCGACTTCAGCAGCGTTTCATCATCATGTTGTCATTTCACACAGATACACAGCATCAGTTTAAGCAAAAGTCAACATGTGAAGTCACTGATCTGACTGATGTGTGTTTTAATGGCAGAAATCATTCTAATATGCTGATTTGCTGGAAACATATTTGTTGTGGAAACTGTGATACATTTTATTTTTCAGAATTCTTAAAGTTCAAAAGAACAGTGTTTATTTAAAAAATGGAATCTTTTGTAACATTATAAATGTCTTTACTGTCACTTTTGATCAATTTAATGCATCCTTGATGAATAGAAGTGTTTTTTTTTTGTTTTTTTTAAATGACCCCAAACTCACAGTTTCCACAGAAATCTGAAGCAGCACAACTGTTTTCAACACTGATAATAATCATAAATGTTTCTTGAGCAGCAAATCATCATATTAGAATGATTTCTGAAGCATCATGTGACACTGAAGACTGGAGTAATGATGCTGAAAATTCAGGAATAAATTACAGTATATTCACATAGAAAACAAATATTTTAAATTGGAATAGGATCAAATCAACCACATTTTGGAAACTTCCCCAGTTTTTAATTTTTTTTCTGTACAAAGACAAACATAAATAGTGATGAAAGCCAAAATATTAAATGTCACAGATGAATATTTACTGAGTAATCCACTATTTTGTAGAGACTATTTTCACCTGAGATTTGGAGCCAAATTAGAGGAGTGTAAAAATGACTTGTTTTATTCATCATTATTTTATTTCCACACAGAGATTGTTAGATCTATTAGTAAAATCTGTTGACTTTAGCAATCTTTGTTTCATTATATGCCAACGGTGACCGTTCAACAATGGGAAAAAGCATGTTTTTTCCTCAAGTTTGCATGCCTGTAACTCAAGAAGTATTAAAGATATCTTAATATCCTTTTAAATTCTGGTTCTTAACAAACTTTTCTTTTGGTTTCTTCATTTTAAAGGCCTTCGATGGTTCATTCCCAGAGATATGGAGATCTTAATGCGGCTCCATGAGTAAATTGCTCAACTGTACACATTTTCAGTGGTCAAAAACCAAATGTGGGTCACAATCTGATACTTCTTTTATTTTAAAGAGGAATATCTGAAGAACAAATAATGTTAAAACTAGAAATATTTTTTCTATCATCTCAACTGCATAGAACATACCTGTATGAGTGCCATAAATGTTCCTTTTCCAAAGTTTGCATGTCTGTAACTCTAAAAGTATTCAAGATATCTTAATATCCTTCTAGATTCTCATTCTTAATAAACTTTTCTTTTGATATCTTCATTTTCAAGACCCTATATAGTTCAGTCCCATAGATATGGCGATCTCAAAGCAGCTCCATGTTCAAATTGTTGAATTTCACTCAACAATTTGAACATTTAATATTTTGGCATTCATCACTATTTTATGTTTCAGTTCTCAGAGGAAGTTCAGTAAAGACTGTACCTGGTAATCGGGTGAGTTTGAGTTTGTCTGGTGGAGTGCTGCTCATGCAGGTAAAGAAGGAAACGTCTCGGTCGACACAGTTTTCCGCGCTGGACGGGTTTAGATCGAACCAAACGCACCACAATCTCCTCTCTGGGCTTCATGTCCATATAATACATCCTCACTTACAGTCCTGCTGCCGAATCAATGCAGATCAATAATAACGTTTGAATATTTACATTATTCCTCTGACACACGTTTGCCTGTCACATCTCTCTCTCTCTCATTTTCCAATAGATTTGCTCTTTTTTTTCTAAAAAAATGTTCCGCTTTCAAACAGAAGATGCACAAGGACGTGTCTATACATCAGCTGCTTACTACTGTTTCCTTTATCTCTGCTGCTGCAGTATTTGTGTGTGTGTGTGTGTGTGTGTGCCGGAGTGAAAGAACCAGCAATACCACATCATTAACACCTAAACCTGCCCATCTGGGACACACCCAACTGCTCATTCACACACACCACATGCCATTCATAATTTCACATATAAAGAAAACCATACACATAATGGATAGATGTGATGAAAATAATCTTAAACCTCTAACCTACATGTGATCGTCAGAGTAAAAGCTACAATAATAAAAAAAAGTTCAAGCAGCTTTAAGAGCCTCGATGTGCACAACTGGGTCAAACTCTCAAACACTTTCGGTTACAGGTGAAGATCTGTACGTTTAAACTGTAAGTAGTTATTTTAGATGTTGAAGACACAGTTTCTCCCATCACATTGATTTAAAGGATTAGTTCACTTCAGGATTAAAATGTCCTGATAATTCACTCACCCCCATGTCATCCAAGATGTTCATGTCTTTCTTCAGTCGAAAGGAAATTGAGGAAAACATTCCAGGATTTCACTTGGTTGAAGGTCCAAATGTCAGTTTCAGCTTCAAAGAGCTTCTACACGATCCCAGACGAGGAATAAGAGTCTTATCTAAAGAAACCATTGGCTGTTTTCTAAAAAAAAATAAACATTATGTACTTTTTAACCACAAATGCTCGTCTTGCACTGCTCTGTGATGTGCCACCCATGACGTAATCATGTTGGAAAGGTCACACGTGACATAGGCGGAAGTACCGCGGTAGGGCGGTACAGTCCACTATATGGAGAAAAATCCTGGAATGATTTCCTCAAAATCCTTAATTTCGTTTCAAAGACATCTTGGATGACATGGGGGCCGAGTAAATTATCAGGAAACTTGAATTCTGAAGTGAACAGCATTATATTTGGGGAGGAAATCTGCAAATCAAAACATTTTCATAACTTCTCAGAATATATTTTTGCTGGGCAACAAATCATAAAATTAGTGTCATAAACAGACACGGAACTTTCTGAATGAAAGTAAACTCTGATTTACACTCTAAAACTGTATTTCAAATTTTTTCACAATCACTATTCATGCAGTATTTATGAGCTGAAACAAACTGAGAGATGCAATGTTTACCATTTTAAGAATTAAAACCCATTTAAAACTTCACTCTAAAAAATGCCGGGTTTAAAACGACCCAAGTTGGGTTAAAAATGGACAAACCCAGTGATTGGGTTATTTTTAACCCAGTAGTTGGGTTAAATGTCAAATGTTAAAACTCAACTATTGATTAAAAATGACTATATGTCTGGCTTGAAATTAACCTGAAATAAAAATCAGACACATAATTACTAGAGGCAACAATAATAATCAAAAGGTGAACATTTATTAATAAGCAATATAGTAATTTTTGAACAATACTTGAGTTAAATAAAACTACCCAACAGGTTGCGTCAAATATTTAACCCAATTGCTGGGTTTGTCCATATTTAACCCAACTTGGGTTATTTTTAGATAGTCAAAGTGATTAAAAATGTACAGTGCCAAAAACAGACACTTTCTCTCCTATGCACAGATTAACCTGAAATATTAACGTTGATCGAACAAAAGCACACACATCACTCATCAGTTTCAATATTATTTCTCTTTACACTTTGATAGTTTATGGATCATCATTAGCATCTTCCTCATATTCACACAGACGTTCTTCTGTCTAATGAGTTAGTGATGCGGACACAGGCCCGTCATCTCTCATTAAATCTGTCAATGCTGCACTTAAAGAACCTCCTGGTCAACAGGAAGCCGTATGACGCAGATACACATTTCATTGTTCTGTTCATTCTCAGCTGCTTCTTTCTACATAAATATGAGCAAGTAAAACTAGAGGAATGATAAAAACACAGTTTGAGTTGCTCATGTTAACATGTCAGGCTCTCGACTCGTCAAATAAAGGAATGAAGACAATCAGGCTTGTTTTTGTCGCTTCAGGTTCTCATGCCGGAAGAACAGTCAGCTTATTTTTAAACCTGAGAAGTCCCTCTCCTTCCACATGTTGAGATTCATTGTTGTTTCATACGACACACGCAATAACGTGACTTTAATAGAGCGAGAGAACAAAAGCACTAAAGGTTACAGGCTGCCATTACAAACAATTTTTTTATGATGAACTATTAGATGATATTTATTTTTACTATCACGAGACTAAAAATGACTGCTAAATTTACAATATTCATTTAAAAAAACAAGACTAGAAATATCCCAGTTAATATAACTGAGGTTACAGCCTTAATCCAGATTGCAGTCGGAAAGCTTCTTATAGTTTGCAGAGTTCAACAGTTAAGTAATGTGAACTGCCAACCAGGTTTACTCGTTATGCAAAGAAAATGACAGTCTTGCACAGTCGAATCCATAACTATTTTGATAATATTACACTCTAAAAAAATGCTGGGTTAAAAACGGACAAGCCCAGCGAATGGGTTGTGTTTAACCCAGCGGTCGAATGCTTAAAATGAACCCAAAATATGTTGGAAATTAACATTTATTAATGTTTAATGAATGAATTGCTTATTAATAAATGTTCATCTTTTGATTATTATTGCTGCCTCTAGTAATTACGTGTCTGATTTTTAATTCCCAACATATTTTGGGTTCATTTTCAAGTCAGCCATATAGTCATTTTTAAACAATAGTTGGGTTAAATAAAACTACCCAGCAGGTTGGGCAAACATTTAACCATCTTCAACTCATCTTGGTCTGTTTTTAACCCAGCATTTTTTTAGTGTAAGATATAAAAACATTATTTCAAACATTTGAACGTCCGGTTTATTAAATGTTTTTAAAACATTCTTGGTTATACAAATGTTAAAAGAACATTCCATTACTTTTGAATGTTTTCTGAACGTTCCGAAACAACAAGTAGTAACATTTAAAAAATGTTAGACGAACATCCAAAAAAAAGTTCCATGAATGATGAATAAATAATGTTAACAAACGTTCTATTAATGTTACTGTTTGCCAGAACGTTCCCTGTTAGCTGGGACTTTTCCACAGTGTTTAACTTGTCTCCCGAACACAAAGCTTTGGTTCAGACTCTCATTTCATGTGCAGATGTTAGTAACTTGACGGCTTTAAGAACGGTGTGATATTCAGGTTAACTAGTAGACGTCCAATGACTCGTACACTCTTAAAAATAAAGCTTCCAAAAAACACAGCAATGCCACAGAAGAACCATTTCAGGTTCTTTAGGAACCTTTTAGTGAACTTCTTAGAATCTCGATTTTCTTAGTGTGAAGAACATTTGAAGAACCTTTTCCCACTAAATAGAATCTTTTGTGCAATGGAAAGATTCAGTGGATGTTCTTCAAGAAACCATCGATGGTTTTAAGAGATTATTTTTAAGAGAGTAGGTCCACCGGTCCTACCTGGCAGGAGCGCGTCCAGCCGTTTTGCCCGAGCCCAGCAGCCGCCCCGCGGTTTTCCCCCACGGCATCCTGCTCTGGTTCTTCGGGCCGCTGGAACCGCGGAGGGCAGGAAGCAGCAGATGGACGCGTCGAGCGCCTGTAATCTCCTCGGCATGTAAACACATCAGAGCCAGAACGCTCCGCACAGGAACGTCGCCGCAGCCCAGCATCCTGCTACAGGAAGAGGGGACGGACGAGGGCAACATGCCTGCGCTGCTGCCACCGCTTCCACTGCAGATAAACAACACGGGAAGCGAAGGACGGAGCTTGTGTGTGGAGATGTTGGTGAACTAGCTGCTTTCAGCCTAAAACCAGTTCCAAACACAAAAATCTCCAAATGGATCTCCATCTGAAGCTTTTTTTTTTATTATGTTGCTGCTCAAATGAGCTGAAACTGAGTCACTCAGGATCATAATCTTAGTTTTACACAATCACTTGGAAAACGGAGGTCTTTGTTTGAAGGAATAGTTTGAGGGAATTAACAGACTTGTGACATACATCTACGTCAACTAATCAGAAGAACGTTTCAACTCCGAGCTGGACGTTTTCTCCACCGTTTGATGAAATAGGATACGTAACAAACCAAAGGCAATAAAAATCCTGCGTTTCCCACTTGGGGAAGAAGCACTAAATATGTAACATACAGTAGTGTTCAAAAGTTTGGGGTCAGTAGGTTTTGTTTTACTTTTATTTTAAAGAAATTAATTCATCGAGGATGCATTAAATTGATCAAAAGTGACAGTAAAGACATTTATAATGTGACAAAAGATCTAAAGAATCGTGAAAAATAAAATGTGTCATGATTTCCATTAAAATATAACCTGTTTTCAATACTGATCATAATCATAAATGTTTCTTGAGCAGCAAATCATCATATCAGAATGATTTCTGAAGGATCATGTGACACTGAAGACTGAAAATTCAGCTTTGATCACATTAATAAATTACACTTTACTATATATTCACATAGAAAACAGCTGTTTTACACTGGAATAATATTTCACAATTTTTACTGTATTTTTGATCAAATAAATGCAGCCTTGGTGAGCACTGTGTATACAAACATATACTGAACAATACTTCACTTAAACACTTTCGTTTTTATTTTCCCTTGACTGTGCTCATGTTTTGAATATTTGAATCATGTTGTAGATGATCTGAAGATGGTGTAGTTTTGGCATCCCTGCGACATCTCTTCTCTTCACTGATGACGACACATGAGATCCACCAATAGCAAACCACAACCGTCCAATCAATTCCCCACAGACAAGATCAAGCCCCGCCCTACATTTGTTCTTGTTCCTGAAGCGTTTCACTCAGATATACGGCACAATAGTGAAGAAAAGGCCAGTGCAACTTCGCTTTTAACATTAAAAACAGAGAGTAAAACCTCATTAGTGCAGCAGACAGTAGATTAGGATTAGTGGAGTAACACAACAGCTTTCACCTCTTTCCCTATTGTTGATTAAGGTGAGCGTCTCATCCCTCGATCCGTCTTACAGCTTAATGAACAGAAGCCAATTATCACAGCAGCACGGCACGTGAGAGAGAGAGAGAGAGAGAGAGACGCTGCTGGAGACTGACATCGTGCTGATCTTCTGTTTGGCAGGTTTATCCAGATTCAGACTCTCGTGTGAAAGCCGCTTCAGGGAGACTGACGCCTGCTGTGTGTGATGGCCAAAAAATGCCTACAGATGGCATATGTAACTTAACTGAAGAAAATATACAATAGTCGGCATGTTGGAGTTTTTTTGGGTTTGGGAGTTTGGGTTCTTTGCCGCTGTCGCCTTTGGCTTGCTTAGTCGGGGACACTTGATATTTGATATTCAACAGTGCTTTGATCTGTCTGCATTGACACTATTCTTTAAGAGCTGC
>CM074440.1:985377-1030377 GCA_037101425.1 Elopichthys bambusa | reverse complement strand
GAGAGAGAGAGAGAGAGAGAGAGAGTGTGTGTGTGTGTGTAAGAGAGAGAGAGAGAGAGGAGAGAGAGAGTGTGTGTGTGTGTGTGTGTGAGAGAGAGAAAGAGTGTGAGAGAGAGAGAGAGTGTGTGTGTGTGTGTGTGTAAGAGAGAGAGAGAGAGAGAGAGAGAGAGAGTGTGTGTGTGTGTAAGAGAGAGAGAGAGAGAGAGAGAGAGAGTGTGTGTGTGTGTGTGTGTGAGAGAGAAAGAGAGATTGTGTGTGTGTGTGAGAGAGAGAGAGAGAGAGAGAGAGAGAGAGAGAGAGAGAGAGTGTGTGTGTGTGTGTGTGTAAGAGAGAGAGAGAGAGAGAGAGAGAGAGTTTGTGTGTTTGATATTCATGCCTGAAGGTGGCGCCCTTGTCCTAAAATATCCACCTTTTTAATGTATAAATGCAAATATATAAAGACCTGTTTTACTTTTTGTACATATAAAGTCATGCACATATAAATACACATTATGCACATATAAAGTCAACATGTGTAAAAAAAATAAAAAAATAAATAGACATTTTAAAGAAACAACTATTGTCAAAAAAATAACGATAAGATTTATGAAGTGCTCCCCGAATAAATACAAAGTAAATACTACAAACAAGTTTATTAGTTTGGATTTATCTTTTCAATATATTTACAGTAGCTTGTCAGAAACAGGCACAGATCCTGTCACAGTTAGATAATAAAGATTATTTTAATGTTTTCTGTTGGTGTGAAAATACAACATAGATGTGCTAGTTTTATATCTCTCGTATCACTTTTATGTAATATATATATATATATATGCACTGACTTATCTTTAAAAAAAAAAGAAAGCTCCATCTGTTTACAGTGTTTATGTGCAGTAACCGAGATCAAGCACCAGGTGGCGCTGTTGGTGTTAAAGTTCAGGATCTGCTCCAGTCAAACACTTGCATCAATATGAGGGTCATGGAAGTGGAAGACAGAAAACGAGCTCACCAGTAATGTTTACTGTAGTGCTTTGAAAGAACAAATCCAGTCAGAAACCAGTTCGTCATGATGAGGTCACCTGAGAGAGCTTGATTAGTCTGTCTCACAGCGGTAATTGACTGATTAACAGTTTGTCTTTAGCTGAATGAGGAGGTTCTGAAAGACAACAATGGCCGTCCTGTGCTGAGAATCGGTTCGAGTCGCTGATGATGATCGCAGGATTCCTGAGGGACTCGATTTCTCCCCACACCGGGTCTGGGCTTCAAGATCAACACCGTCACTGTGTCACAGTGCTTTAATAGCAACAGATAATATTGTTAAGTTTCTTTGGTTTAATATTCATTGTATTGTATTTCTGCATATTTTTTGTCAAGGACTTTTATTTTGGTGTCGAGCGAGTCCCCGGAGAGAGAGGATGATGTGGGAAGCGCGCGCGCGAGAGTGTGATGTCGCTCTCCTCCCCTGCTCTGCCACTCTGCTCAATAAAAGTTATTAGTTTATTCTCATTTAAAGTTTATTCAAATTAATCCACGGGCAGCTAAGCCCCAATAATAACGCGGATCTTGCATTTTCTGCTCAACTGACGTGAATCAAAGTGTCAAATTGTTCTGTAATCATCAAACTGTAATCATGACGTGTTTATGGGGTGTTGCTAGGGAGTTTTGAGTTGTTGCTGGGATGTTGCTAGGGAGTTATGGGTTGTTGTTAGGGTGTTGCAGTGGAGTTGTGGGTTTTTCCTAGGATACTGCTAAGGAGTTTTGAGTTGTTGCTTGGGAGTTCTGGTTGTTGCTAAGGTGTTCCAAGGGAGTTCAAGGTTGTTACTAGGGCATTGCTAGGGAGTTTTGAGTTGTTGCTGGGATGTTGCTACGGAGTTATGGGTTGTTGTTAGGGTGTTGCAGTGGAGTTGTGGGTTTTTCCTAGGATACTGCTAAGGAGTTTTGAGTTGCTGCTAGGGAGTTTTGAGTTGTTGCTGGGATGTTGCTAGGGAGTTATGGGTTGTTGTTAGGGTGTTGCAGTGGAGTTGTGGGTTTTTCCTAGGATACTGCTAAGGAGTTTTGAGTTGTTGCTAGGGAGTTCTGGTTGTTGCTAAGGTGTTCCAAGGGAGTTCAAGGTTGTTACTAGGGCATTGCTAGGGAGTTTTGAGTTGCTGCTAGGGAGTTTTGAGTTGTTGCTGGGATGTTGCTAGGGAGTTATGGGTTGTTGTTAGGGTGTTGCAGTGGAGTTGTGGGTTTTTCCTAGGATACTGCTAAGGAGTTTTGAGTTGTTGCTTGGGAGTTCTGGTTGTTGCTAAGGTGTTCCAAGGGAGTTCAAGGTTGTTACTAGGGCATTGCTAGGGAGTTTTGAGTTGTTGCTGGGATGTTGCTACGGAGTTATGGGTTGTTGCTAGGGAGTTGTGGGTTGTTGTTAGGGTGTTGCAGTGGAGTTGTGGGTTTTTCCTAGGATACTGCTAAGGAGTTTTGAGTTGCTGCTAGGGAGTTTTGAGTTGTTGCTGGGTTGTTGCTAGGGAGTTATGGGTTGTTGTTAGGGTGTTGCAGTGGAGTTGTGGGTTTTTCCTAGGATACTGCTAAGGAGTTTTGAGTTGTTGCTAGGGAGTTCTGGTTGTTGCTAAGGTGTTCCAAGGGAGTTCAAGGTTGTTACTAGGGCATTGCTAGGGAGTTTTGAGTTGCTGCTAGGGAGTTTTGAGTTGTTGCTGGGATGTTGCTAGGGAGTTATGGGTTGTTGTTAGGGTGTTGCAGTGGAGTTGTGGGTTTTTCCTAGGATACTGCTAAGGAGTTTTGAGTTGTTGCTAGGGAGTTCTGGTTGTTGCTAAGGTGTTCCAAGGGAGTTCAAGGTTGTTACTAGGGCATTGCTAGGGAGTTTTGAGTTGCTGCTAGGGAGTTTTGAGTTGTTGCTGGGATGTTGCTAGGGAGTTATGGGTTGTTGTTAGGGTGTTGCAGTGGAGTTGTGGGTTTTTCCTAGGATACTGCTAAGGAGTTTTGAGTTGTTGCTAGGGAGTTCTGGATTGTTTCTAGGGTGCTTTTTTAAGGAGTTCTGGGTTGCTGCTAGCGCATTGCTAGGGAGTTTTGAGTTGTTGCTGGGATGTTGCTAGGGAGTTATGGGTTGTTGCTAGGGAGTTATGGGTTGTTGTTAGGGTGTTGCAGTGGAGTTGTGGGTTTTTCCTAGGATACTGCTAAGGAGTTTTGAGTTGTTGCTTGGGAGTTCTGGATTGTTTCTAGGGTGCTTTTTTAAGGAGTTCTGGGTTGCTGCTAGCGCATTGCTAGGGAGTTTTGAGTTGTTGCTGGGATGTTGCTAGGGAGTTATGGGTTGTTGCTAGGGAGTTATGGGTTGTTGTTAGGGTGTTGCAGTGGAGTTGTGGGTTTTTCCTAGGATACTGCTAAGGAGTTTTGAGTTGTTGCTAGGGAGTTTTGAGTTGTTGCTAGGGAGTTCTGGTTGTTGCTAAGGTGTTCCAATGGAGTTCAGGGTTGTTACTAGGGCATTGCTAGGGAGTTTTGAGTTGTTGCTTGGGAGTTCTGGATTGTTTCTAGGGTGTTTTTTTAAGGAGTCCTGGGTTGCTGCTAGAGTGTTGCAAGGGAGTTCTGAGTTGTTGCTAGGTTGGTACTAGGGAGTTCAGGGTTGTTGTTAGGATGTTGCTAGGGAGTTCTGGTTGTTGCTAGGGTGTTCCAAGGGAGTTCAGGGTTGTTACTAGGGTATTGCTAGGGAGTTCAGGGTTGTTGTTAGGATGTTGCAAGGGAGTTCTGAGTTGTTGCTAGGGTGTTGCTGGGTTGGTACTAGGGAGTTCTGGTTGTTGCTAAGGTGTTCCGAGGGAGTTCATGTTAGTAAGGTATTGGTAGGGAGTATTGAGTTGTTGCTTGGGAGTTCTGGATTGTATCTAGGGTGTTTTTTAAGGAGTTCTGAGTTGTTGCTAGGGTGTTGCTGGGTTGGTACTAGGGAGTTCAGGGTTGTTGTTAGGATGTTGCTAGGGAGTTCTGGTTGTTGCTAAGGTGTTCCAAGGGAGTTCAGGGTTGTTACTAGGGTATTGCTAGGGAGTTTTGAGTTGTTGCAAGGGATTTCTGGATTGCTTCTAGGGTGTTGCTAAGGAGTTCTGGGCTGTTGCTAGGGAGTTAATTCCTGTAGCTCAAACAGTAGAGCATTGGTTCGACTCCCAGGGAATGTAAGGACTGATAAAATGTTTACTTTGAACGCAGTTGGATAAAAACGTCTGCCAAATGCTTAATTACAAATGTAAACATGTTCAGAGTAGCTGCTTACAGGTCCTAGGTCTTAGTAAACACTGCTAACTATGCAGACGTAGTCAGAGGTGTTTAAAGAAAGCTGTTTGTTGATCTTATAAAATCTACCAAGCATTATGAGATTATGGATTAAGCATCTTGAATGAAGACTTCAATAGCAAGCTGTTGTTCAGTACGTGTTGCTGCAGTTGGATTCAACTCCAATGCTCTGGTGTTTTATTCATGAGAGTTTACCACTGCTGGGTCTGATTTTATAGCCAAAAAAACCCTTCAAAACATGCTCAGAGTTGCGTGAAGTCTGACAGACAGAAACCGAGAGCATCTCTGAGGAGCTCCGGACATCTGTGAGAGGAGCTTTTAAAATCCTCTTTAACTATTCATATTCTCTCCACACACAGCATTGCACAGCTTCATGTTGGCTGAGCTGACCTGACAAAGAGCTTGTGTCAAAGCTGAATTTAAGTTCATGTTGTTGTTGTTGTTGTTGCACTCTCAGTCAAATGTTCGTGTTCCGATGAGACTTGAATCAAACGAAGGAAAACAGAAAGAAAGATTAGTGTGGTTAAAGCTAAATTTCAGGACCAAGATTGTGATCGACGAAGCTTTTAGTGTAGTTTACGATCCACAGTCCTTCTGTGCAGACATAACTCAATTGACCATCATCACTAGTAGAATACAAGCACGTGCATAATTGCAATCGATGCGGCTCTAATCGATATGTAATGGATTGTGTGGAGGGTGCTTAAGCAGATGGACATGATTTAAGACACACTGACATGCTGAAGGTCTCGATGGGACACCTTGATGAAGTGCACATTTGGACCCTCACAGGCCTGTTCAGCCTGCAGAACAAATCGATACGGAGCAAAGCAACTGTTAGAAAAGCAGGTGACGGGATGATTTGCAGCATTATGGATACAGAGGCCTGCAGGAATTCCAATATTACAGGTGGCGAAAAACGAGAGCAGAATTCATGACTGAATGTATGTGTGTGTCCCGAGTTTCAGGTTGAGATATTACGCCTGTCCCAGAAATAACGCACTGTAAGCAGACAAACCAAGGTGTTACAGGCATGATGTGTTATTTAAATGCTCTTTCTTGCACAATGTTCGTATGGCTTGCTTCTCAAATAAGAACCAGCGTGTATGTATCCCATAATCACTAGTGTCTCTCCCCACTGTCTCTCTCTCTCTGCGGGGAAACCGTCTGTCTGTGACACACACATTATACAGCAGAAGTGGAGGAGACGGATGATGATGATGATGATGATGATGATGCTTATCAAACATGCACAGAGCTCTAGACTGGATGAGAGACGCACTCAGTCACCATCTTGAGAGGATGTGAAACACACACACACATTCACACACGCCTCTCAGTCAAACACACAGTGCTGACCTAGTTTTTTAGGATATGCGGCGAGACCAGTAGAATATCAAACGCAGTTTTCCATCTTGCATCTTTTTCATTTCGATACACACTAATAACTTTAAAGGGTCTCAAGCCTGTTTTATATAAACACACCATTTGTAGATTACAAAATGACGTTCATAAAAGCTTCATCAGTGCTTTCAGCGTGTTGCAAAGGAGTTCTGGGTTGTTGCAAGGGAGGTTGTTGCTAAGGTGTTGCTAGGGAGTTCTGGGTTGTTGCTAGGGAGTTTTGAGTTATTGTTAGGATGATGCTTGGGAGTTCTAGGTTGTTGCTAAGGTGTTGCTAGGGAGTTTTGAGTCGTTGCTAGGATATTGCTAGGGAGTTATGGGTTGCTAGGATGTTGCAACGGAGTTTTGGGTTGTTGCAAGGGAGGTTGTTGCTAAGGTGTTGCTAGGGAGTGCTGGGTTGTTGCTAGGGAGTTTTGAGTTATTGTTAGGATGATGCTTGGGAGTTCTAGGTTGTTGCTAGGGAGTTTTGAGTCATTGCTAGGATATTGCTAGGGAGTTATGGGTTGCTAGGATGTTGCAACGGAGTTTTGGGTTGTTGCTAGGGTGTTGGTAGGGAGTTCTGTGTTGTTATTGTTACTAGGAAGTTCTGGGTTGTTGTTAGGATGAACAATTACCATTTTTAAATATCTTTAAATAAATAATAGTTTACAAAAAATAATGTTGTAGGTTCTGAAATCATGGTACTTTCATCAGTAGAATGAATACATAATAACAAAGTAAGGAAAGTGTCGTTTAGGTTATTTTATGTGGATCTGTTTTTTTTTTTAATTTACATTTCGCATTTACATTTACATTTCCCCCCCCCCCCCCACACACACCCCCCGGAGATTAAAGGTTTGACTTATTGCATAAATTATATTTCCTGAAATGCTTGTATTGAAATATTTTATATTCTACCAATGATAAAACTGTGGTAGATGTTAAGTTTTGTGTTCGCCACTATATAGTGGTTTTTATTTTGCATAACAGTGACTGTAAAATATGTATTTTAGGTATGGGAATGGCATATTTTGATTTTTGATACTCATTGGGCTGCACGGATTAAATGTTAACAATATTTTTTCCCTTATTGTGTCGTATATCCGAGTGAAACGGCCTCTCGAACAAGAACAAATGTAGGGCGGGGCTTGATTTTGTCCGTGGTGAATTGATTGGATGGTTGCGGTTTGCTATTGGTTGATCTCATGTGAGTGACAGGTTGCCCCGCCCTCGCGCCAGTAAACAAGAGAAGAGAGTTTAATATATTTTGGAACTGTCCTTATAGCCTACAAAATTATTCTGGATTGATTTCTGTAACTATAATTTGATTTTCAGTGGTGTTTTATTGTTTTGTTAATGCTGCTTGATGAATTTAACATTAATCCTAGAAAATTCAGTCAGCAAATGCCCTGTGTTTTTAAAAAAAATAATTCCAGCAATACATCCAAGCCATTTCGTCTTCAAAGAGCGGAGCATGAAAAAAAAGAAAAGAAAAGAAAAGAAAAGAAAGAACATTATTTATCAATAAACACTGCAGTATTCCATAAAAAATAAGAGCGGTCAATTTTGATTTCACGGTGACTTTCAAAACAACAACAACAACAGCAGACAGATATGTGAAGAAGATGAAAGTAATTTCCTGTAGGATGTGAGTGAATTGAGCCGCTGTTTTTGGCCCCGCCCGGAAGGAGTGACTTCAGACTGAAGCTCGAGCTCTTCAGCGTCCTTCACTTCACGCGCCACACATCAGCGCACTTTCCCGCGATATACATTTGGAATATAACGGCTTTCGGCGCGCGGTAAGTAAGCACGTACACGTCACCATGGATTCTGCCGCTAGAACTTATTTCCCCGGGAATCACTGCAGGAACTGTTGGAAAGAAAACAACACGGGCTTGTCGCCTCATCGGCGGCTGTCGGAGTCAGACACGGGAGGGAGGAAGGGAGGTCGTTCCAGCCGCCTCCTCTCGCTCCTCAGCAACTTTGTCAGCGCTTATGTCCGTTAAACGGCTCGTTTTGCTCGTGTACTTTCTACTGCGGCATTTACGCACGATGCGGCTTCAGCAGTGTTTCTGTCCGACTGTGTTTGGTTTGAGTTGTTGGTCAAGTTGGCCCACAGTCAGGGTGCTGTTGTCTGTCTGTATGCGCATCGATCTGCGATAAATCAATAAATCGATATTCGTATTGATCCGCGCGTGGAATTGGGCGACCGTTATTTCTGTCCTCTATACATTCCGACGCGACGTACGTCGCCGTTTTCTATCGTAACGTCGAACTGTATTACAATATAGTTTTGTTAAAAAAGAATAGTGTTAATAGTGTATGGTTTGTTCGCTTCTACCTCAGTAAAGTTAGCGTTGTTTAAATTTGTTTGACAACTATTATTCAAAACTCACATCGTGTGTTTAGTTTCGATTTAAAACATCTGTGAAATGTAAACAAAGTTAAAAGTAGAGTCTCTGTGGTGTCTCAGGGTGGTAATATAATGGTATGTTTTTATATAAATGCTCGATATTAATGACATTTAGATGGTACTTTAAAGAATACCATGGTACTAGCAGGGTAAATGACCCAAAACCGTGTTTTTTCCCACCCTTTTCTTAGTTTATGTCCTAAAATCATCCAAGATTCATTATTTCTCAAAGAAAAAAAATCCGTCAAGAGATTCCGACTCCCCTTGACATCCAAACAAATCAGCATTACACACTGAAAAGATTTACTTTGAATCAATTTTCATCAGAAAATTGCTAGTAAATTTCGCAAATAATAATTACAATAAAACACATTGACAATCTTTGTTTAAAAAAATGCAGAACAGAATCTGTTTATCATTTACATCAGCTGCAGTTTCCTTTTCCTCTTAATAAACTTCTACACATAATGGCTTTGGGTTATTAATGGGTTACTTTGCTTTTTTTTTTCTTTTTTTTTTCTCACGTATTTAATATTGAATGCCTGTAGAGACAGATAACCTCGCTCAAAAATGTTCCTCTATTGAAAGCATGATTCTAGATTGAGATGTCTGGTCACGATTGTACACCCTGTTGAAGACGCTGTCCTTTAAACAGCAAGGCTTCGGTGGCATTTGAGCTTCTGTTTTGATCAGGTGCATTTGTGAGAGTTTTTGTGACCTTTAAATGCTTCATGAAGTGTTCAGGTACATGTGTGTGTGATTGAAGCAGATCCACACCCTTCAGCTGCTGAAGGAAGAGTTTCGTTCTGCCTGTCTGATCTACTTGATAGTGTTCTGTCATGGCGCGTCTACCTGCGGCGCTGTCTTGAATGCATGCATGCACGCTGTCAGCTGTCAGACACATTTTATCTTCCCTGCTGCAGACGTCGCCCCATTTTAAAGTTGGCACGAAATGTAAATTCATCTTTTTTCTAAATGCATTAAGCTTATTGGGAATGATTTATCCATGCTTATTTTTCATTTTTTACCTTGCAATTTCTTCCTGTGAAATGACAGACTACTCTCTGGCGACGTATGTTGGACTCCAGTTATGTAGCCGGTAAAACCCCGCCCCTTTCTTACAATCGACGGCAAGCTCACCACCTCCATTCTTGAGTGCCACGCCCACATCTCAACACCCAATCAACAACTGATGCATAGAACCAAGTCTCCGCCCTACTTTCTTTTTTTGATAATCCGGACCGTTACACTCGGAAGTACATCACAATACTTAAGAAAAGGTCTATAGCTAGTTCGCTAGTTCGACTTCGAAACAAATGTTGGTCCGATTTTCACATTCAATTTGCCTACACATACCAATACGTAAAAAACTGAACGAAATTGCAGATTCACTCTTAAACCAAGTCTTGAACATTGGGGGGGACCAATTTTTTTAATAAGGCATAAAGAAACAGAATAGTGAAGGAAATTCTAGGTCTAATTCTAGTTGGGGAAATAATCATTTAACTATTTATAACTAATATTCGCATTCATTTGTATGCCTAATTTGTCAAAAACGTAAACACAGTTACACGAATCACATAAATGCATATTTTCAATTCAAAGCGGCCATATTTGAGAAAAAAGTTAAAATGTTACTGTCGGCCTTTTAACATTTCTATTGCAAAACAGTTGACATGTATTAAATGTTACGCTATTTACATCTTACCTCGCTCTCTTTCAACGTTAAACTGACGCTTCGCGCTGGAATTCTCGCTCTGCTACTGTGAATGGTAAACCCCGCCTACTTTAATTTGATTGGCCATCTCAATCATTTAGACCGCTGAGGCAGATCAGACTAAATCTTTACCCATCCTAACAAATAAATATTTTCTGTCATCCTAACAACAAACAGATTAAATTCAATTATCGGGGGGGACAATTTGACCATTTCTAATTATTGGGGAGGACTTGTCCCCCTCTATGTCTTTGGTGGTTACAGCCCTGTCTTGGACCGTATATGGCACTTTTAGAAAAGCAAAAATATCTCTGCTACTCTGGGACACAAAGCGCTACGTAATTTTCAGTTTCTGACACCCACTCATCACAGACGAGAAAGGAAGCTGTTCAGATTTTCGGCTGTCCGGATTCTTTCTCTGCGGTTCACTGTCGCTTAGTAAAATACTCGAGCGTAGTTTTATGTAACAGCAGCGGCTCTGGGCATGTGACCAAAAGTGTGAAACCTATTGTTTTGCCAGTTTTCGTCACAGTGCGATAGAGAAGAGATTAGAACAATTTTCGTTAAAAAATGTCAAATTGATGACATGCGAATGTCCTTGTCGATCTGAACAGATGCATTAACATCTGTTCAGATTTAAACTAGTATTCGTCTTGCACTCAAAAAAACAACGTTGGATTTACGTAAAGTTGGAAAGAATCATGTTGCATTAACTTAATTTACTTAAGTAAATTGAACAAGCATCAAATGTTATTTTTGGCCTACTTAATTGAAACATGTTCTTTCAAATTTTTGAAAATATTGAGTTTCAATATTGAGTTTCAAGTCAGTTTAACACAATGCAATTAAAACCTAATACATTGGTGTTAAATGAAAATTATTTTTTTAAACTGAACAGTATCGTAAAATCATTTTTTTGAGTGTGGTGTGAGCACGTCTTTAGTTGATTATTAGTGTGCTTGATATAAGTAGTTGCCATGTAAAAGCGCCCCATGCTGATCCCTCTGATGTTGTTGATTTGGGAGAAGTGTACATTTGCATGCATGTGTGTTAGTGTTTTGATTTGGTGTTGATGTGCAAGTCTGTTGAATAATTCCAGCAGCAGAAATGAGATTGTTACTCATGCAATATTAACAGCAGGATGGCTGGGTAAAACAGACGTCGTCTTTATGAATTAATATGTTCCGCACGCCGTGATTGACATCAAAAGCTGTTTTCTAAACAGTCCACAAACACCTGCGGCTGCATAATTTGCGTTTGCCTGGAGACGTTCAGTTTAACAGTGATCCGAGTTTACAGTGTGCTGCTTTAATCTGAGTACAGACCTGTTTACACCGCGGTTTACAGCTTATCATGGATCAGATTAGGACACTGTGTGTGTGTCAGTGCATGTAGATGATACAGAGCTGCAGTTTCTACCTCTGATTTTTGCAATCCGACACAAATTTCAGTGATTGTCAAGACAAGTCAGCTTTATTTCTGTAGCGCTTGCTATACAGATTGCAATACAGATTGTTTCAAAGCTACAGAGCCCCACACATGACATACAAGAAAAAAAAAATCGTGCGCACAATTTACTAATTTGTTCCCTCGATTTGCTAAATCGGCGGACGACTTACTATTTTGTTCCCTCGATTTGCTAAATTGTGCGCACGGTTTACTATTTTGTTCCCTCGATTCGCTAAATCGTGCGGATGACTTACTGTTTCATGCCCTTGATTTGCTAAATCGTGCAGATGACTTACTATTTTGTTCCCTCGATTTGCTAAATTGTGCGCATGACTTACTATTTCATTCCCTTGATTTGCTAAATCGTTCGACGTCATACTATTTAGTTCCCTCGATTTGCTAAATTGTGTGGATGACTTACTATTTTCGTTCCCTCGATTTGCTAAATTGTGCGCATGACTTACTATTTCATTCCCTTGATTTGCTAAATCGTTCGACGTCATACTATTTAGTTCCCTCGATTTGCTAAATTGTGTGGATGACTTACTATTTTGTTCCCTCGATTTGCTAAATTGTGTGGATGACTTACTATTTTGTTCCCTCGATTTGCTAAATCGTGTGGATGACTTACTATTTTGTTCCCTCGATTTGCTAAATTGTGTGGATGACTTACTATTTTGTTCCCTCGATTTGCTAAATCGTGAGGATGACTTACTATTTTGTTCCCTCGATTTGCTAAATCGTGTGGATGACTTACTCTTTTGTTCCCTCGATTTGCTAAATTGTGCGCACGGTTTACTATTTTGTTCCCTCGATTCGCTAAATCGTGCTGACGACTTACTATTTTGTTCCCTCGATTTGCTAAATCGTGTGGATGACTTACTATTTTGTTCTCTTGATTTGCTAAATCGTGTGGATGACTTACTATTTCATTCTCTCGATTTACTACATTGTGCAGATGACTTACTATTTTGTTCCCTCGATTTGCTAAATCGTGAGGATGACTTACTATTTTGTTCCCTCGATTTGCTAAATTGTGCGCATGACTTACTATTTCATTCCCTTGATTTGCTAAATCGTTCGACGTCATACTATTTAGTTCCCTCGATTTGCTAAATTGTGTGGATGACTTACTATTTTCGTTCCCTCGATTTGCTAAATTGTGCGCATGACTTACTATTTCATTCCCTTGATTTGCTAAATCGTTCGACGTCATACTATTTAGTTCCCTCGATTTGCTAAATTGTGTGGATGACTTACTATTTTGTTCCCTCGATTTGCTAAATTGTGTGGATGACTTACTATTTTGTTCCCTCGATTTGCTAAATCGTTCGACGTCATACTATTTAGTTCCCTCGATTTGCTAAATCGTGAGGATGACTTACTATTTTGTTCCCTCAATTTACTACATTTTGCAGATGACTTACTGTTTCATGCCCTTGATTTGCTAAATCGTGCAGATGACTTACTATTTTGTTCCCTCGATTTGCTAAATTGTGCGCATGACTTACTATTTCATTCCCTTGATTTGCTAAATCGTTCGACGTCATACTATTTAGTTCCCTCGATTTGCTAAATTGTGTGGATGACTTACTATTTTGTTCCCTCGATTTGCTAAATCGTGTGGATGACTTACTATTTTGTTCCCTCGATTTGCTAAATTGTGTGGATGACTTACTATTTTGTTCCCTCGATTTGCTAAATCGTGTGGATGACATACTCTTTTGTTCCCTCGATTTGCTAAATTGTGCGCACGGTTTACTATTTTGTTCCCTCGATTCGCTAAATCGTGCTGACGACTTACTATTTTGTTCCCTCGATTTGCTAAATCGTGTGGATGACTTACTGTTTCATGCCCTTGATTTGCTAAATTGTGCGGATGACTTACTATTTTGTTCTCTTGATTTGCTAAATCGTGTGGATGACTTACTATTTCATTCTCTCGATTTACTACATTGTGCAGATGACTTACTATTTTGTTCCCTCGATTTGCTAAATCGTGAGGATGACTTACTATTTCATTCCCTTGATTTGTTAAATCGTTCGACGTCATACTATTTAGTTCCCTCGATTTGCTAAATTGTGTGGATGACTTACTATTTTCGTTCCCTCGATTTGCTAAATTGTGCGCATGACTTACTATTTCATTCCCTCGATTTGCTAAATCGTGTGGATGACTTACTATTTTCGTTCCCTCGATTTGCTAAATTGTGTGGATGACTTACTATTTTCGTTCCCTCGATTTGCTAAATTGTGCGCATGACTTACTATTTCATTCCCTCGATTTGCTAAATCGTGTGGATGACTTACTATTTTGTTCCCTCGATTTGCTAAATCGTGTGGATGACTTACTATTTTGTTCCCTCGATTTGCTAAATCGTGTGGATGACTTACTATTTTGTTCCCTTGATTTGCTAAATCGTGTGGATGACTTACTATTTTGTTCCCTCGATTTGCTAAATTGTGCGCACGGTTTACTATTTTGTTCCCTCGATTCGCTAAATCGTGCTGACGACTTACTATTTTGTTCCCTTGATTTGCTAAATCATGCGGATGACTTACTGTTTCATGCCCTTGATTTGCTAAATTGTGCGGATGACTTACTATTTTGTTCTCTTGATTTGCTAAATCGTGTGGATGACTTACTATTTCATTCTCTCGATTTACTACATTGTGCGCATGACTTACTATTTCATTCCCTTGATTTGCTAAATCGTGTGGATGACTTACTATTTTGTTCCCTTGATTTGTTAAATCGTGCAGATGACTTACTATTTTGTTCCCTCGATTTGCTAAATCGTGTGGATGACTTATTGTAAAATAGGCTTTTTTGTAATTGTAAAAGGCTTATGTTATTTTTATTTCTGTCTTGTATCGTGTAGTGACGTATACAACTGCTGATTAGTTGCATTTGCATTGAACTATTATTTCGCTTCACTGACTTTTTTTTTTCTTTTACCCAAGAGCGCCATCAGACTATGTATATAAATGTGCTTGTTTGTATGTTTACATACATTTCTGCCCCATGTGCCCCTATTAATGAGGCCGTCAGCCAATCGGATATAGCATTGCATCCTGTACAGGAAATGACCTCACAGGCCGGGCCAGTAACTGTGTGTGTGAGGAAGCTGCTGGTGCCGAAGAGACTTTGTAGAAGACTTTCCTTGCATTGTTGTTGGGTGAACACGAGCCAACACACACAACCACTCCAAAGATTACATGCATGTCCCAGTTTGCTGCTGTAGTTCTTGTGTTTCATGCAGTTACATGAAATAATCAACCAGTGATTTGATGTTTAGATTCTGATGCATTCTGGTGGTTTTGACATATTTAGTTATAGTCTAGCCATAAACACGTGTCAGCGTTACTGAGTACAAACAGTTCCTCATCATTTTTGCTGCACCGTCATATTGGAGTGGAAACATCAGCTGTAATAGAGGACGCATGCCGCTAGAGTTATGTAATTCTGATAAGGACACGTGAGTCAGATTTGATGAGGTTGAAGGTTTATCATTTCATCCCAATGACAACGCTGGTGTTTCACATACTCAGCAAGTTCAACAGGTTGTTTTATACTGTAAATCCTTGACAAATGTGGTAAACCAATGTGCATCTTACAGTCAATTAAATAAATTTAATAGTTTACTCTAATAAATGCTGGGTTAAAAACAACCCAAGTTGGGTTGAAAATGGACAAACCCAGTGATTGGGTTGTTTTAACCCAGCGGTTGCATTATTTTTTTAATAATTAAACAGCCCGTCGTCAGTTATTCCTTACCTAAACAACTAACTGTAACATGGCATTTGGTTCTTGACCATTGAAAATGGGTAAAATTCAACAATTTGGACATTGAGTCACATTTGGGGTCCCCATATCTATGGGACTGAACTATATAGGGCCTTAAAAATGAAGATATCAAAAGAAAAGTTTATTAAGAATGAGAATCTAGAAGGATATTAAGATATCTTGAATACTTTTAGAGTTAAAGACATGCAAACTTTGGAAAAGGAACATTTATGGCACTCAGGTATGTTCTATGCAATTGAGATGATAGAGATGCATTTCTAGTTTTAACATTATTTGTTCTTCAGATATTCCTCTTTAAAATAAAAGAAGTATCAGATTGTGACCCACATTTGGTTTTTGACCACTGAAAATGTGTACAGTTGACCAATTTACTCATGGAGCCATATTAAGATCTCCATATCTCTGGGAATGAACCATCGAAGGCCTTTAAAATGAAGAAACCAAAAGAAAAGTTTGTTAAGAACCAGAATCTAAAAGGATATTAAGATATCTTTAATACTTCTTGAGTTACAGGCATGCAAACTTGAGGAAAAAACATGCTTTTTCCCATTGTTGAACGGTCACCGTTGGCATATAATGAAACAAAGATTACTAAAGTCAACAGATTTTACTAATAGATCTAACAATCTCTGTGTGGAAATAAAATAATGATGCTGCCATCTTTATAAAGTCATTTTTACACCCCTATAAATTGGCTCCAAATCTCAGGCGATCCTCTCTACAAAATAGTGGATTACTGTGACATTTAATATTTTTTCTGTAGAAAGCCAAAATATTAATATAATCAAAAATTTGAGCCGGGGACCTCTGGTTGAGTTGACACTGCTTTGCGCAGGGTTAAAAAACACGTTATGCGGTGTGAAAGTCAGTCAGTGCTTTCTTTGAAATAACGGTGATGGTGTAAATCTCATGTGTGGCTTTTGTTTATGGAGTTTCATTATTAATCTAGAGGCTAAAGCAGTTCTCACACAGGAGCCTCCACATCTGCCCTTCTTCAGAGGCATGATCATATCCTCTGCGCTGGGATTGTTTATTTGCCCCACAGGTTAAGCTGAATGGGATTCGGTGTCAGATATTTTGAGTGCTTCGTCCTCGCGGCCTTTACTTGTACCTTCCTGTACCAGGCAGGAGGAGTGTGTGTGTGTGTGTGTGTGTGTGTGTGTGATTTTGACGGTGAGCAGCGCAGAAATTGCAGTTTGCACAGCAGTAGATGTGCATGAGGTTCTGCATGCGTACGCATTATTCAAAGAGGAGATGCCGTCTGTATCCATATTTTCATTAATTTATAGCCTGAAGCCTTTGCTTTTTGTCCACTTTAGTCTTGAACCGGTTTGTTCTCCTGCTGCGTTAAGACGTTCGTCCAGTGTGAAATATTAATGAAAGTGCAATCATTACTCTAAAAGCACGAGCTTTTAAAGCAGCCAAAAAAAAAGAAGAGCGTCCTCCACTTCAGGACCAGACGAGAGATTGACTGCTCCTTTCCACGTTCTTTAATTAGCTTTAAATCTACAGAGAATCGCCCAGCATGTCTTCAATTTAATTTGACATTTAGAAGAGCTGTGGAGGAGATAACAGAGTGGTTACAGCGAGGCAGAGGCTTGTGGGAGATTGTTATTATGAGGTCTGTGCGCGACGCACGTGCCTTAGTGACATAATCGTCGTAAAGTTACGACTGATGGCCTCCGTGAGCTGGCAGGAAATGTGGATTGACCAGCAATAAGGAAATGTTGGAGCGTGACGGAGGCGCCTTTGGAAATGTCTTGATGGTCTCTGTGTGTAGAGCACTATTGTATATGTTTTATTTTTTCCCAAATTCCATGTTTTCCATTTTCATTTATCTGGATTCTGTTGTAACGGTTTTAAATTCAATGTTAATAATCAAAAAGGATGTCTAATCAACTGAATTCATAAAACTTGAACAGTTTAATAATTTATTAACCATAATAGTTTTATTTTTCTAGCTGATGAACGATAAAAACACTGACAGCCAATCAAAATCCATCCTGCTTTAAAGAGCTCGAGCATTTAAAGCGACAGATGACAAAACTGAGAATAAACAGAACGATAATATAGTTATCATTATACTTAGTTCACCTAAAAATGAAAATTATCCAATTGTTTACCCATCCTGGGTGTATATGACTATCTTCTTTCAGACGAACACAATCGGAGTTATATTAAAAATATCCTGGCTTTATAATGGCTAGATTTTGAAGCCCAGAAAAAAGTGCATCCATCCGTGATAAAAGTAATCCTTACGGCTACAGGGGTTAATAAAGACCTTCTGAACTCAAGCAATGTGTTTTTGTAAGAAAAATATCCATATTTATAACTATAATAACTGGCTTCCAGTAGACGGCCATACGCGAGTCTAGAGTGACCTTTGACCTGACGCATAAATATGGACATATTATTTTTTGCAGAAATCGTCGGGCCTAGTCGTGGCCATCACTCTTTGAAACCGTGTGTTTTACGCAATCATAATTCAGGATTATGTGATTCATTTGCACGTGTTTGTATTGAATGTTTTATTTATTAGAGGTGTTGTTTATATCTCGAGGCCTGTGGATGGTCCGCTGTGTTCCATCCCGTGATTTGCGTGGCGTCAGAAAGTAAAAACAATAGTCTGTCTGTGGACGGTTTGGCGTGGTCACATCTTTCAAAAATAAATGCACAATATTTTTCCTAAATGAGCGGCTTTAGTGATGTCAGCACACAGTGTGTGTGATGAACAGCTGTGGTCACAACGGCCTGAAATAGACAAAACAAACACAAGCCTTTCCCGTTTTCCACTGAGCGCTGCTGGACTGAAGCGTGATTTGAAGGACTGTGAGTTTCATTTGGTTAAGTGCAGGACCCGTCATGGCTGTCGGTTTCCTCTCGGTTCGCTTTGGGTCATGGTTTCAGTATTTGGTTTGGTTTTTGCCACAGTCTCTTTTTTAGGGCCCTTTGAAATTCATTTTATTTTATTTTCCCAAATTAAATTTTATGTTCCCCCCCAAATTTTGTTTTCTAGATTCTGTTTTAATAATTTAATGCAGGGTTTTCAAACTGGGGTTTTACAAGGGAACTGCTGGGGGTTTGTATGGAAGCTTGTTTCCGTCACTAAATAAAAAAAGTAATTGTGACTTTTTATCTCACAAATCAGACTTTTTTTCTCGCAATTGCAAGTTTGCATTTCACAATACTGACTTTTCTCTCAGAATTGCAAGATTTAAACTCACAGTTCTTTTTTTCCTCACAATTAGACATTATAACTCACAAGACTTTTTTTTTTAATAAAGAGTCAGCAAATGCGTGTTATAATGTCCAATTGTGAGGACATTATAACACGCATTTATAACACATTATAACAACAAGAATTGCAAGATATGAAGTCAGATTTGTTATAAAGTCAGAATTGCGAGTTATAAAGTCAGAATTGAGTTGTAAATTCAGAACTGTGATATAAAGTCAGAATTGTGAGATATAAAGTCAGAATTGTGAGATATAAAGTCAGAATTGCGAGTTATAAAGTCAGAATTGTGAGATATAAAGTCAGAATTGCGAGTTATAAAGTCAGAATTGTGAGATATAAAGTCAGAACTGAGTTATAAAGTCAGAATTGCGAGTTATAAAGTCAGAATTGCGAGTTATAAAGTCAGAATTGTGAGATATAAAGTCAGAATTGTGAGATATAAAGTCAGAACTGAGTTATAAAGTCAGAACTGAGATATAAAGTCAGAATTGCGAGTTATAAAGTCAGAACTGAGTTATAAAGTCAGAATTGCGAGATATAAAGTCAGAACTGAGTTATAAAGTCAGAATTGCGAGATATAAAGTCAGAACTGAGTTATAAAGTCAGAATTGCGAGATATAAAGTCAGAACTGAGTTATAAAGTCAGAATTGTGAGTTATAAAGTCAGAATTGTGAGATATAAAGTCAGAATTGTGAGATATAAAGTCAGAACTGAGATATAAAGTCAGAATTGCGAGTTATAAAGTCAGAATTGCGAGATATAAAGTCAGAATTGCGAGATATAAAGTCAGAATTGTGAGTTATAAAGTCAGAACTGAGATATAAAGTCAGAATTGCGAGTTATAAAGTCAGAATTGCGAGATATAAAGTCAGAACTGAGTTATAAAGTCAGAATTGTGAGATATAAAGTCAGAACTGAGTTATAAAGTCAGAATTGCGAGTTATAAAGTCAGAATTGTGAGATATAAAGTCAGAATTGTAAGATATAAAGTCAGAACTGAGTTATAAAGTCAGAATTGTGAGATATAAAGTCAGAATTGCGAGTTATAAAGTCAGAATTGCGAGTTATAAAGTCAGAATTGCGAGTTATAAAGTCAGAATTGTGAGATATAAAGTCAGAACTGAGTTATAAAGTCAGAACTGAGTTATAAAGTCAGAATTGCGAGTTATAAAGTCAGAATTGTAAGATATAAAGTCAGAATTGTGAGATATAAAGTCAGAACTGAGTTATAAAGTCAGAATTGCGAGTTATAAAGTCAGAATTGTGAGATATAAAGTCAGAATTGTAAGATATAAAGTCAGAACTGAGTTATAAAGTCAGAATTGTGAGTTATAAAGTCAGAATTGTAAGATATAAAGTCAGAATTGCGAGTTATAAAGTCAGAATTGTGAGATATAAAGTCAGAATTGTGAGATATAAAGTCAGAACTGAGTTATAAAGTCAAAATTGCGAGATATAAAGTCAGAACTGAGTTATAAAGTCAGAACTGAGATATAAAGTCAGAATTGCGAGATATAAAGTCAGAACTGAGTTATAAAGTCAGAATTGCGAGATATAAAGTCAGAACTGAGTTATAAAGTCAGAATTGCGAGATATAAAGTCAGAACTGAGTTATAAAGTCAGAATTGTGAGATATAAAGTCAGAATTGTGAGATATAAAGTCAGAATTGTAAGATATAAAGTCAGAACTGAGATATAAAGTCAGAATTGTGAGATATAAAGTCAGAATTGCGAGTTATAAAGTCAGAATTGTGAGATATAAAGTCAGAATTGTGAGTTATAAAGTCAGAATTGTGAGTTATAAAGTCAGAATTGTGAGATATAAAGTCAGAATTGCGAGTTATAAAGTCAGAATTGTGAGATATAAAGTCAGAATTGTGAGATATAAAGTCAGAATTGTGAGATATAAAGTCAGAATTGTAAGATATAAAGTCAGAACTGAGATATAAAGTCAGAATTGTGAGATATAAAGTCAGAATTGCGAGTTATAAAGTCAGAATTGTGAGATATAAAGTCAGAATTGTGAGATATAAAGTCAGAACTGAGTTATAAAGTCAGAATTGTGAGATATAAAGTCAGAATTGCGAGTTATAAAGTCAGAATTGAGTTATAAATTCAGAACTGAGTTATAAAGTCAGAATTGTGAGATATAAAGTCAGAATTGCGAGATATAAAGTCAGAACTGAGTTATAAAGTCAGAACTGAGTTATAAAGTCAGAATTGCGAGTTATAAAGTCAGAATTGCGAGTTATAAAGTCAGAATTGTGAGATATAAAGTCAGAATTGTGAGATATAAAGTCAGAACTGAGTTATAAAGTCAGAACTGAGATATAAAGTCAGAATTGCGAGTTATAAAGTCAGAACTGAGTTATAAAGTCAGAATTGCGAGATATAAAGTCAGAACTGAGTTATAAAGTCAGAATTGCGAGATATAAAGTCAGAACTGAGTTATAAACTCAGAATTGTGAGATATAAAGTCAGAATTGTGAGATATAAAGTCAGAACTGAGTTATAAAGTCAGAATTGTGAGATATAAAGTCAGAATTGTAAGATATAAAGTCAGAACTGAGATATAAAGTCAGAATTGTGAGATATAAAGTCAGAATTGTAAGATATAAAGTCAGAACTGAGTTATAAAGTCAGAATTGTGAGATATAAAGTCAGAATTGCGAGTTATAAAGTCAGAATTGAGTTATAAATTCAGAACTGAGATATAAAGTCAGAATTGTGAGATATAAAGTCAGAACTGAGTTATAAAATCAGAATTGCGTTACAAAGTATAACGTTTTTTTCTCACAATTGTGATTTATATCACACAATTTTGAGAAAAAAGTCAGAATTGTGAGATAAAAAGTTGGAATTACCTTTTTTATTTTTATTTCATGGCGGAAACAAGCCTCCATAGGTTTGTGAGTTGCTGCAAAGCTAATAATTAATTTATAAAAATGTAAAATTAAAATAAATGAGTAATTTTGAAAACACTTACAGAAAAGATGAAATATTTTATTTGTTGACCTGCATGTCATGTGACCGTTAACTGACATCAGAGAACGGTGAAAAATCGTTGAAATGTTAACTATTATTAAATGATTAAATATTACATTTTGGGAATCCCTGCTGTAATTAAATTCTTTTTTTCTTTTTTAAATGTGTCAAGTTAAATTAATACATCATTTTTAAATGAAAGAATCTGCAATTTTATAGTATTTTATAAATTTATAATATTTTATAGAATAGATATGTTACATAGTTTTACTTTTACTATCAACAGCAGATCAACAACAAAGCAAACCATGAACAAAATCTGTGAAGCGTCATTAGCGTCTTCTTAGTTTTGTGGTCACGCTTTCGTTTTTGGTTCAGTAAATACGTATTCAGTCACTATCTGGTTCGCGCTTATGAAATCTGAGGTAGATGAGATTGATAACTGATGTGTTAACTGTCAACATCAATCTAATTGGGCATATTTATTATTCATAGAGGCCCTTACTACATTCTGACAGATATTAATCCATAATATTTTTACAGGACATTGCCTGCCAGTCATCATTACAGATGAAAGACTGGTTATCTCTGTTGACTTTCACCTGTCAGGGGTGATTGTGCTGGTAATCACCTCTAACATGATGAGATAAAGCCATCACGCCCGTGCTGTACATGCCGTTCTGCAAAAGCTTGTGCATTTCTTTTCACTTCCTGTGTGTCTTTCTATAGCTGGCCTGGTTTGGCTGATAACTGGGGAGACACTGACCCAGAAAGAGCCTGAACTAACACTGACAACCACTCTCTCTCTCTCTCTCATATGTCCTTGAAGGTTGTTGTATTCAGGCAGGATTTCTTGTCCTAGTTGGTGTGGGCTGCGCTTGGGATTCAAGCAGAAACTGTCATTACATGTTAAGTCCTTTGATTCATCTATCTAACTCAGATCACAGGAATCAGCAGAAACAGATGCAGATAAATATATAATTATAGAAGTGATCTCCTTCATATAGTTCTTGCCATCCAATAAAGCGTTGTGCTTTGATACTTTAGATGTGAAACAAAGTCTCAGCTTTCAGACTATGTCAATATTGTATCATTATCACAAAATTAACCCTTTCAGAGTGACTGAATTTTGTATTTTGACTGTACATTATCCTTCACACACACAGTTCTTTAGGGCCTCTCGTGTTTTATTGCTGTGTCTGTGTCTTTTGGTCTGTATGTGGAGCTCAGGGTCACATGTGTGTCATGAAGAGGTCAGGGGTCAAAACTAAGTTAAGCTTTAGGCCTCCTGCAGGAATCTGACCCTTGAGTCAGTGAGTCACTGAGTAAATGATTCTGTTCATCGGGAGTCTGTGAATCTTTGAGTTCACAGCCAGTCCATTTGATTCACTGGGTATTAATTTGATTCAAAAGCTGATTCCATTCAGTAATGTGTAACTTAGACACAAATAAGAAAAACAAAACTAAATACTGGTATTCAAAATCACTTTCATACCTCAAAACCAGTTTATATTTCATTTCTTACCTGTTACGCTTTAATATTCACACACACTGATCACAATTTGATTAAGCGCGCAGCCCTACTTTTGATTTGTTTATATGTGTGTGTGTGTGTGTGTATATATATAAATAACATTTTTAAAATTTAAAAATTAATATTTTCCATCCATGAGTGAGTCACTGAATCATAAACATATATATATATACACAAAAAAACAAAAAAATGTAAATTAAAATTTTAAAATAAATATTTTTAAATATGAAACCATGAGCGAATCACTGAATCATTTATTTAAAACGCAGATTCATTCAGTAATAAACATTAAGCCCACTTATAGTACTTTTTGTCCATATAGCCCAAAATCATCGCTTAATATTTGATTTTCAGGAGCGTTTTTACCTTTATAAATGGATTTTATTCAAAAATACAGATTAATTAATGTATGTATGAATGTCAATCAGGCTATAGCATTTTAAAAATAAGAATCTGAATATTGAAGTAGTAAATATAAAAATATATATATATATATTTAAATATAAAACTAAAACCACCAGTAGGTGGTGACGGGTCCTTGTCTTAATGAGTGAGTCACTGAATCATTCATTCAAAATGACTGATTCATTCAGGAATGAAGCAAGTGACTGTCTTTATGAATAGTTACTGAATCATTTGAAATTCATTCGGTAATGAACATTTAAAACACAACTCACGGTTCAGATCATATTGCGTTTTTTGAGTCACAGATCGGATCATAACACTTCAAGTACTTCGATATACCACAGTAAATCTTACAAGCCTGATTAATAAAATACAAATATTATTAAAGACAAGTGAACAGTCAGTAATAAAATGAGAGCAAACTTGTTTGTCTTTTGCGTCATCTTGCACTTGAATGTTTTAAAATCGCTAAACTTTTTAATTAATCTGCAAATCCGTTCCGAACCATAGCGCCTGATCCGTGCGGATCAACTACGATCCGCCACACCCCTAATATCGTCCGCCATCATAGTTTAACATGTGTGAGGATTGTCAGTTTCTGGTGTGTCTGTTTCTCATGCAAGTATTTTCATTAGCGGCGAGTCTGTCTTATCTCTGCTAGCTTCTACAGTTTCCCTGAGGAGTTCTTGACTGACAGCGGCCCGACCCGACCAGGATGTAACATTTCTTTATTAACTTGTTCCAAGTGATGTGTGTGTATGTGTGCGCATCAGGTAATGTAATTACTTCCCTTCTTATTAGATCAGCGGCTGCACTTGTGCGCGTCTCTAATGTTGTTAAGTGCTGAAAACAGCCGGTGTTCAGCCCGAGAGTATCTGCTGCCTCCAAACAAGATCACCGCTGTTGACACATCACACGTTAACACGAGCGCTAACCCAACCCCGTTGACATTTACTAGTGTTTGTCCTCTGTGGAACGAGTGCTGTATGATATCTGACTGATCTAGATTAGATATGAACCTCTTGTAAATATCCCATCATCCCTGAGCGTTTGTTAGTGGACGACATCGTGAATGAGATGATTTACTAATCTGCTCTCAATCATCTGTGGTGATGAAATGCACTGTCGGGGTTTGATTAGATCAGACATAACCTGTGTGATCCAATTGGCAAGTGAGTGAGTGAGTGAGGAAGGATTGTGTTTGACAAAAATTAGCATATGCTCCTTGAGCAGGTGATGGTGATGTCATGCCGATAGTTTTGATCCACCCTGAGAAAAAGAGTATGTGGATGAGCTCAGAGCTGCAGTGATGTCATGAGGTCACAGGGTCAGACGGGATAATGACTCCGATATTGGAGTTGATTCTCTGTTTTGTTTGTGCGAGATGTTTTTGTCTTGGTTGATTGTTTTCGTATTGGCTGCATGTGGCTGCGGTTTGTGTGACCCATCAGCAGAGGACACACATGTGTGTGTGTGTCTTTGATGCTGTTGTCTTCTCAGCACACCTGCACTCTCGCTGATGAGTACAGCAAACACACACACACACGTCTCAGATAGGGGTGTGTGATATTGACAGAAAGTGATATAATTTCAGTTTTTTTGCCATTACACGATAATTAGGTGGTATGTTAGCAAGTGTGTTTTTTGCTGTGCATTGGGTGGTTTAGCCAACTCGTATTCTGTGCAGTGTTTATTTCACAGAAATGACAAACTATCTTTTCCATTAAAGGATTAGTTCACTTTAGAATTTAAAAAATCCTGGTAATTCACTCACCCCCATGTCATCCAAGATGTTTATGTCTTTCTTTCTTCAGTCGCAAAGAAATGAATGTTTTTGAGGGTTTTTCTCCATATAGTGGACTTCACTGCGGTTCAACGGGTCCAAATGTCAGTTTCAGCTTCAAGGAGCTCTACACGATCCCAGACGAGGAATAAGAGTCTTATCTAGAGAAACCATCGGCCATTTTCTCAAAATACTTTTTAACCACAAATGCTCATCTTGCCCTGTGATGCGCCACGCATGACGTAATCACGTTGGAAAGGTCACGCGTGACGTAGGGCGAAAAACTCCAACTTCAAAATCGTCCGACATCGTTGTTTTACCTTTTTTGTTAAAGGCCGTTTGACTTAGTCTTTGCGCGTTCGCTTTGTAAACACTGGATCGGTACTTCCGTGACCTTTCCAACATGATTACGTCATGCGTGGCGCATCACAGAGCAAGATGAGCATTTGTGGTTAAAAGGTATATAATTATTTTGAGAAAATGGCCGATGGTTTCTCTAGATAAGACTCTTATTCCTCGTCTGGGATCGTGTAGAGCTCTTTGAAGCTGAAACTGACATTTGGACCCGTTGAACCGCAGTGAAGTCCACTATATGGAGAAAAACCCTGGAATGTTTTCCTCAAAAACCTTAATTTCCTTTTGACTGAAGAAAGAAAGACATAAACATCTTGGATGACATGGGGGTGAGGAAATTATCAGGAAATTTGAATTCTGAAGTGAACTAATCCTTTACAGCGGCGATGTTTTTCAGGGCCAATAATTGCCTTTATTTCTAAATTATCATATTTTGTCAATGTCTTACATTCAGTCAATTATTATCAATATATTCAGTACAATAAATATATATTTGATATTTTAAAATCTGAAACTAATAGGTTGGTGGCAAGTCCCGATCTTAATGAGTGAGTCGTTGAATCATGCACTCAAATGCAGGACTGCGACCAAATGGTCACGTTTTGTGACTTTTTTTTCTTGCCAGTGCGGCAAAAGAAATTTTTCTTGCACTGGTGCGACCATCACACTGCCCCGCTGATATAAGCTGGCATTTCTGTTGCATATGAAAAAACGTGGGCAGCGTGCCGACATATAGCGGCGTTGCGCTTTGAGCGGCCCGAGTTTGAGTCCTAGCTTGCTGCCTTTTCCCAATCCCGTCCCCCTCTCTCTCCCACCTCACTTCCTGTCCACTCTATACTATCCTATCATAATAAAGACAAAAATTGCCAAAAAAACAAATGGCATTTAAAACGAAAGTGGAACGAAACCACACTTCTCGTTTGAGCTGCACTTTGCAGCTCGGAGCAATAATAGACAAAGTTAAAGGTAAAAGATTCTTCATGGTACCATCGATACCAATAGAGAACCTTTTTTTGCAAAGTTAGTGACCTACTCAATGTCACATCATTTGCTCAACTATTACAATTTTATCGTAAACCACACACACCACTAGTCTTACTTTCAGGATTTTTATTGTGGTCTGTCAAGCGTGTGATGGTAGGAAGTTTAACACTAATGCTTAACACTAATACTGATTTACACATGAGTGACATCTGTGAGAAGAGTTCAGAGTAAAGTGTGTGAAAGCTTGTGCTGTTCCTGGTAAATATTAGATGATGCTGAATGAATACACTAATGAGCATGTCTGTAATCACAGAGCTCATTGTTCTCTCTCGTGTCCTGAACGTCATCTTTATGTGACCAATTCAAACATCTGTGTCGTTGTGTCAGTCGTGAAGAAATGGAAAACACGCATCATTTACCTGCTCTGTTTTCTGTCGTTTCTCCTCTGGAGGAGAAGCGTGTTCTGAGATGTCTCAGCGATAAGCACAGGAAATGGTGAGGCTTGTTTGCGTGTGCATGTGTTGATGGCGTCCTGTGGTGACAGGATGTGACAGTTGTGTGTGTGTGTGTGTGTGTGTGTGTATAAGCTTCATGAGCGGAAAATTGCAGTGCAATAGAGATGAACCTGGCATCTTTATTGTTGATGTGTAAAGCCCACTTTCCCCAGAACGTCTCCGCCTACGGCCCACTCTGCACTTACTGATAAATGACTGTGGTAAATCCCCAGACATACGCCAGAGATGCGCATTAACTTGCTGATGGGTTCATATAGAAGAATCTCAGCTTCCCCCATAAAACAAGCTCCACGTGTTGGTGAGTTTCTGAGAGAATTGCAGGATGTTGTGGGAAGGTGTTTGTTGGTGTCTGTTATGTTTCAAGACAAGTCAAGTCTATATCTATCTATGTATCTATTTATCATCTATCTATATATATATATACACAAACACACACACATTTGGGGTCTGTAATATTTTCTAAAATTGTTTTTAAAAGTCTCTTCTGCTCACCAAGACTGCATTTATTTGATCAAAAATACATTAAAAATTGTGAAATATTTTTGCAATGTAAATTATGTGAATATATAGTAAAGTGTAATTTATTCCTGTGATCAAAGCTGAATTTACAGTCTTCAGTGTCACATGATCCTTCAGAAATCATTCTAATATGATGATTTGCTGCTCAAGAAACATTTATGATTATTATCAATGTTGGAAACAGTTGTGCTAATTCATATTTTCTAAACTTTTATTTTTTTAGGATTCTTTGATAGAATAGAAAGTTCAAAAGCAACAGCATTTATTTGAAATAATAATAAGTTTATTTTATATAGCGCCTTTCTACAAACTCAAGGTCGCTGTACAATATTATAACACAAATGACAACAGACAGGTAATCAATACAAAAACATCAAAGGCATAACACATAACATAATACAATCAGAGGTCAGAGAAGCAGGAAACAAAAAGATAAGTTTTAAGGTGGGTTTTGAAATCATGTTTTGAATCTTTTGTAACATTATAAATGTCACTTTTTATCAACTTAATGCATCCTTGCTTAATAAAATGATTGATTTCTTTCAAACAAATCTTGTTTGTTTTATTCGGCTATTTTTGGGCCAGCAGAAATCTCCCATATGAATTTGGTGATTTGTGAAAAAATAATTGTGATGTTGCAGCTCCTCTCTTCCCAGTCTGTCAGTAACGCTCTGTTTAGTTCCTGTCTCTATGAAGCCCCTCCTTCCGAAAAGCACAATGTGCCCTGATTGGTCAGCCAGAACAGTGTGTTGTGATTGGTCAAGTACTTTGAGTGTGTTTGGGAAATGTCCCGCCCCTTTCCATAACCGCCAGTTTCAACAAACTACTAACTAACTTAACCAGCCCCTTTATTCTGCGAATGAATTATTTAAATTAGTCAATCTGTCTTCCTCCAGGTTCAGGATGAAGGGTGGAGGTTTGGCAGGGAGGTGCAGTCCCTGCTAGATTCATCATCATCCTCCTCCTCATCATCATCATCATCCTGCTCCATCTTTCCACCTGCAGCCCAACATGGCCAATCACCTGGAGCTGCTGACGGAGCTGCAGCAGTTGGATAAGGTGCCCAGTCTGGAGCGTCTCCGAGCCGCTCAGAAACGCCGCACGCAGCAGCTCAAGCGATGGGCCGTCTACGAGAAAGAAATGCAGACAAAGAAGCGCAAGGCGGATAAACGCCGCGGCCACGGGAACCCGTTGGAAAACCGTAAAAGGGTTTCGTTTGCGGCAAGCGTCGCTTTGTTGGAGGCCTCTTCGAGGAACGATCCAAGTGAAGGTGAGGCTGGTTCATTTCACCACGGATTTATCCAAACATACATGAAGCACAAGTATAAATATAATGAATATGTGATCAAAACGCTCCTCTCTTGAGTAACAAGACTATCGAGTTCATGGTGACGTTACTGTGTTACTGACATTATTGTTCTCAAGCTGTGACGTCTTTCCGCGGTTGAAACACTGATTGATCGATTACATGAGACATGATTCATTTCAGTAAGTTGTTTTGTATCTTTCAACATTCCTTCTGATGTTCATTCATGTTTATTTGGTGCTATAACTAGTAGTAAAGAGGAAGAGATGATCGGTTCACACGCCAAATGCGAGTAGAAATCGGCATTGGCGACTGTATGAAATCGTATGAAAGTGCATGAAATTATATTTTTATGAATTCGAACAATGCATGAACGTAAACAAGTGTTAACGACGCTCGGGATGGTTGACGGGTCAGCGCTGCATCGTCACGAAAGTTTAAGCCTTGCCAATTTAAATATTCAAGCGCAAGAAGATCCGAAAGGGAACGCGATTTGTTACCCAGAGAGCCGCGACATAAAGACAGTGTGTGAGTACTAAACTGAGCTCTCTTTCACGTCTTCTTGCACTTGAGCGGACAAATTCACACAAAATTATGTCAAAAAATAGCGAGTCTCCTAGTAAACATAGTTGGCTATGTCTTAAGTGAGCGTAAACAGTTGAGAAAGTAAGCACATGTGTACAGTATCAGTATTGGTGGTCGACCGATATTGATTTTTTTAGATTTGTGTGTTTATGTGCCCGAGAACCGATATTTATTTACTGTTATACTTCTGTTTTTGACACGATTACAACACCACTGAACTGAACAAACCATTTTATCTATAACAATCACTCCCTCCTTGTATAGAAAACAAAACAAATCTTATTTATACACCAATAAATAGTGGGGTCTGAAAGTGCAAAAAATAAAAAAGTGCAGTTACTGAACTGTTTTTGTTGAAAATTAGTAGTCTTTCACGTTAATTTTAATCTTCATATTACAAAAATAATTTTATTTATAAAAAGCATCAGTAGCAACACTAATGTTAACAATAAAGAAAATAAATGTACAATGTGTGATGTTTTCAAATGGAGAAAATAAATTAAAGATTATTTTTATTAGTTTTTTTTAAGCTGTTTAATAGGCTAAAGAGTGAACAATAATTTGCTGGATAATGTTAAATAACTGAATAATATTCTTTGGAATATTGGAATATAACAAACAAAACATCGTATTTTATTGCATTTCTCAACTGGTATGTTATATCAGAATTATATCGTTCTAGATTATGAAATATCTGCTGACAAAGCGCTGTTTATCTATGCATTTTCACAGAACTATACTCAAACTGCGATCGCTCGCGGAGATAATTAATTTCCATAGAGTTGCGTTTACTTGGATGTTTATTAGCGAGTTAATGGTTACATGCTGTGGCCGTGCTGCATAAACTAGCTACATTTCAGGCTTTTATGTAACACATTTAATTTGTGCATTAATGGCTGTTATGTTAAATAAAGTTTACAAATTACAGCAAAGCAGATAACCTGTGCACGCCGTTGTCTCGTCTCCCCTCAGATGCGCTGTAATGGCGATCCTGCGCGCAATTCTCAAAACACCCACAAGATGGCGGTGTTTATCGGTAAATCCGATATTACAAAACCGATATCCGATTATGGTAAAATGCTTAAATATCGGGGAGAATATCGATCAGTATATTAATCAGTATATTAGATCCGTGCATCCGCTCTTAAAGTGACAGCAGCCTAATATTCCTGCTGCTGTCTGTGATTTTAATGTTAATCAAACAACTGAAAAAATCACTCACTGCTCTTGAAACTTTGAGGGCTGGTAGTACTCACACCCTCTACATCATCACTAAGGCTTGCCTCGATCGGCCTGACGGGGGCGCTACAGCGGTCAAAAGTATGAAATTGCCCATAACTCCTGAACCATTAGGCGTAGGATCAAGTGTCTTATATCGATCGAATCCTCGGTATTTGGGTTTTTGACCCAATCAGAACCAAACCAGTGCAGCGAGATTCTCTGGAGTCTGATTGTCAATAATTATCAAAAAAAAAAATTAAAAAGTTAAAATTTCGATTCACAGTCACTAAGGGCCGCCAAAATGTTCGAAGTGGGCGGAGCCACTTTTACTAAAATGGCTATAACTCGTGAACGGATTGAGATATTTTCACCAAACTTGGCACATCAATATAAAAGCTCATTCTGTGTTCGCATGGAAAAGGACACGGCGACTGGCCACTTGGTGGCGCTATAACAGCAAAAAAACATAAAAATGTACTTCACCGTTAGTCTGATTGTCTTGAAAATTGGCATGCAGTGTCTTCATCCGAGGAGCCATGATTATCTATAAGGATGTATCTCAAAAAACATGCCAATGAAGTTTGAGCAGCTATCAGACAAGGTTAACAGAGGCCGATCGGAAACAAAACTCGCTGGGCCTGTTTGACTCACGGTCCTAGAGGCCTGTGAGAAATCTGAAAGAAATTTCACGTATTTCACATGCTTAAACATTGTGTATCGCTCAATTTTTGAAAATATTCATACCACATGGTAGAACTCCTCATTCTGAGCAACTTTGCCTCTTGGACCGCCGCTGTCCATCGAATCGTTCGTTAAATATTGGAGATTATTTCAAAAACCAACTTTTGTGAACTAGTCCTAGGTTTTTAACCATAAAATCCCTATAGTAAATTTACTGCAAATGGTCTTCCATCTATGATCGAGATGGTTACAGGCTTGCTAATTAAAACACAATACCTATTTACGCATGTGCTTATAGGCCTTAAAGTGCTCGAGTGCTATATTTTCATTTGTATCTTTGTTATATTGCATTTTATTTGTGCTTTTGCTTGTAATTTGATTATTTGTTTTTATGTTATTACCGACTGTTTACTTGTCTTTAATAATGTTTTAAATTTATATTAGTTAGGCTAGTAGTTTCAGCTGTGGTATTGAAATTGGAAAAGAGTATTGTGAATTTTCACTGGTATCTAACATTTTGGATTTCATTACTGCCTGTTTTTTTTTTTCATGGCTGGTACATTTTCTTAAGTCTTTATTATCAACCATCTGAGGTTTTTTTTTTAAAAGATCAACAAAAAAGCATCAGCGCATGTGTTCCAACATCAACCAGCGTTTTGGTTCTGTTTGCTGCCAAATATTTAATGGAAAGGGTTTGTCTTGCGAGAGAACTGCGAGTGACCTTATAAAGTGTGTTTATGTCTCTGCCAGTGGTGTCGTGTGAAATCCCTTCGGCACGTCATTTAACAAGGCGTTAAAAGAGCGCCGTCGCCCTGATTGCTGTGCAGAAATCATCTGAGCGCCGGCTGCCGCCAGAACGTCCAAATTGCTTCTGTGGTCGAGAGCGAGTTCTTCGCCGTCGCCACGCAGAGTGTGAGATAATGGCCTGAAAGCAGCGGAAAATGTCTTTTCTGAAAGCCTGGGAACACTATCTGCCACCAAATGATGAAAATAGCCTGCCCGACAATCAGCTGGTTCTCAGGAGGAAATGAAGTCTGTGACTGCAGGAAAAATGCACTGCGACTGCCATCCAGGCTGGATTTGCTTGCGCTTTAATCCCATCAGATTATCAGTGCGGCGTAATCTCTGCCTGTGCGATTATGCTCTGTTGATGGAGCTATTTTTTGCCCAGACTAACACGATGTATTGATTAAGTGTTTTGGAGTAAATCGGCCTTTATTATGACAGATGAACAGATGGTGCTTCTTTATACACGAGCTTTAGATAAATATTTAGTCTGTTTAGTTGGAGCCGCTCACATTAGTTTGATGTTTGCTGGATGAAGCAAAGCTGCTAAAGCTAAATATGATTGAGGTTTTAAGAGGATGCTCTGTAGTTTCCGTTTTTTTTTATTTTACAGCTGACATATTTTAATAATTCTGACTCATTCTAAACTTTTCTCATATCATTAAATCGATCTCTGTGTGACCTGAAATGAGTGTTTATCAGCACAAACTAATTCGTTAATGAGGAGATAAAATCAGGCTGTTGTCCTCTGTTTGCTTCTCATATTTACTAATCACATTAAGAGCTGGTAAAGCTGGCCGTGACCTCAGAGATACTGTGGCAAATGAGCTGATGGATGCGTAACGGAGCTGCTGCCGACTGATTCATTTAGCAGAAGGAAAATAGTTTAGGTATTTGGTTTTTGTCATGAAATTCAGCATACATCTTGTTTACTGTCATCTGCCTGTGAGAAAGTTCAGTCAGTGTAAAGAATAGTTTAATAGATGCATTAAAGAACAGACCAATCACAAATAATTATGCAAATATATGCAAAACCAGTATTGAAAATATTGAAAACCAGTAAATTAAAATGAAAAAATGTTGAAATAAATAGCTAAAAGTTTTTTCATATTTTCTTTTAATTAATGTTTATTTTATATTAAGTAATGCATTTTTTATATATATAATTTCAATTAAAGTTTTAGTAATTTTGTCATTTTTGGTATTTTTTAATACAATATTTTTCATTTCATTTTTAGTTATTTTAGTACATCAAGTTAAACTAAATTAAAATGACAAAATATTTCTGTAAAAATAATTAGCTGAAAAAATCTGTTATTTATATATATATATATATATATATATATATATATATATATATATATATATATATATATATATATATTTTTTTTTTTTTTTTTTTTTTTTTTTTTCAGTTAACGTTTATTTATTTTAAATAATAAAGTTTTTATTTTTAGTTTAAGTTTTGGTAATTTAGTTTTTTGTTTTTTAAATATGTCTGTATAATTTTTATTAATTTTTAGTTATTTTAGTACATCAAGTTAACCTAAATTAAAATAGCAAAATGTTGCTGAAAATAACTAGCTGGAATAAAATTGTATTTTTGTTATATTTTATTTTATTTCAGTTAATTTTATTTTAAGTAATGCATTTTTAATAATTTCAGTTAAGTTTTAGTCATTAAAATGAACTAAACTAAAATGACAAAATATTTCTGTAAAATAATTATTTAAAAAAAATGTTTATTTATTTTAAATAATGATTTAAAAAAAAATAATAATAGTTAAACTTTTGGTATTTTTGTTTTTTTTATACAGTATATCTATATAATTTTTAATTTTTATTTAATTTTTAGTCATTTTAGTACATTGTTAAAATGTCAAAATGTTGCTGAAAAAATAACTAGCTAAAATAAAATTTTATTTTTGTCATATTTTATTTGTAAAGAAATGTTATATATATATATATATATATATATATATAAAACATATATATAGTTTTAGTCTCAGTAAACTGTAATAACGCTGCACATGACACAGTCTGAGGGAAATCCTGAGATGTTTACAAGCAAATGTGTAATAAGTCAAAGTGATGCTGTTCCAGCGACATTATTGATCTGTTAATCATCATAATTAATCCTACCCTATTGATTGGAGGTTTTCATTGCTGCTATTGAGTTAGCTCTAGTGTGTGTGTTTGTGTGTGTGTGTGTGTGTGATGAGGCACATGTCTGGACATGGACACTATCTCTTCTGCAGTTGTAATTCATTGAAATGACGGCCATGTTAGTGATGAGATGTTAATTTGGAGCGGAGCAGACTGAAGGAGCCGGGATGAGGAGGATGAATAAAGAGGAGCGAGCGAGGCGTGTGTCGTCTTATGAAACACTCCTCACTGAGATCAGACACGGCTTTATTTTTATAGACAGCCGTGAGAAAAAGAAGAAAAAAGACAAACAAACTCAGCCTGGAGCAGAAGCAGTCCTTCTCCAACATATATAATTTACTCTGTGCACTTGAGCGTTTAAATAACGCTTATTCTTCAGGATGTTGTTCTGTGTAAATCTCATCACATCCACTGCATTATCAGAATTATTATTATTTTACTGCTATTGTATTATTACTTTGAGAAGTACATTTCTGGAATAAACTGAACTTTTATTTTGCCGGTTTGTGCTGAAGAGTTTGTGAAGAACAATCATATATATATATATATATATATATATATATATATATATATGCATATATATATATGCATATATATGCATGTTGCAATCATCTTGATGACGCAGGGGAAACTCTGACCAATGAGAGGACAGTTTTACTCACATGTGACTTGCATAAACACATTTTGGTACGCTTTGAAATGTTGCCTTGTGAAAGCGAACCGAACCCAGTAGAAAATGCAACATGTACCGAATAGTTATAGAAACTCAGTTATAGGAACTAGCCACTAGGATAACTAATAACTCATTTCTCCCCCGGGCCATGTTCCTTGTTGCATTCGCACCGGGAATAGGAACTCTGAAAACGTCTTTAAGTGCGGCATTTGGAAGACGCCATGATTGGAGATGTTTGTTGTGTGTCGTGGGTTTCGTGATAACAGAATGTAAGTTCCCCCAAAAGGAGTTCCTAGAACTAAAATCGTTCCTAGTTCCTGCGGTGCGAACACGGCAAAATCCTGGTACTTCAGCCAATAGTTCTAGGAACTATGAAAAGGTTCCTCAACAAATAAAGTTCCTGTTTCTGATCTACAGGTGTGAAACGGTTTAGATTGAGCAGCTCTGTCATGTTGTTCTGCTCTTGATTGCTTCTCTTCAGCTTGAGCAGATGAAACATGACTCGATGATGCTGTCAGAGGTCCAGTGGGAATCACTGGCTAATGGATGCTGCTTATGTCTATATATATATATATATTTGGATTAGGATGCATTTTGGGGCTGCATGTTTGAAATCAATGTCTGCGGCTCTTTTGCACCATATTTAGTTCATGTCACACTGAATCGATCTTAGCTTTGCTTGCTTGTGCCTGTTTTTAGTCTGTTTATAAGAATCAAAGTATTAAAGGGGACCCATAATGCCCCTTTCACGAGATGTAATATAAGTCTCTGGTGTCTCCAGAATGTGTGTGTGAAGTTTCAGCTCAAAATACCCCACAGATCATTTATTATAGCTTGTCAAAAACACGCCGTTTTTGTGTGTGTCCCTTTAAATGCAAATGAGCTTTCCAGAAGAGGGCGGAGCTTTATCAGCTCAACAACAACAAAGCTGGAGAATCTCACGCAGCCAAAATGACGACGGTGTTCAGCCTTACATTGTTCAAACACTGATGGAGAGACTCAGGAAGAAGTTACAACTTTTAGACGTTTCTGAATGGTTAGTGGATAAATGTATGTAGTTGCTGTGGAGTTGATTCAACTCATCCACTAGCATGTGCCGTCATGTTCATCTTTTGTGTTGAATTGACCCTCGTTTGTGAAGCAGTCCAGCGTAAAATGACGGCATGTCAACAACACTCGACCCTCTTCTCTAAAGCAGCCCAACATGGCCCCGCCCCCTTTGTTGCATGTTCTTTGGGTTTATGTAAATTTTAGGGTTAGTGATGTCACAGCTCATTGTAGTCCCTACCAGCCGTTTGTTGTAGTCCTTAAACAGCGATTTCTGTAAAAGAAAATATCTCTCTTTGCATTGAACTTTGAGCGTCGTAACTTTGCAGATGTTGTTTATGATCAAACAGCAACATTACACACTAACTGAAGCTAAAAAAGTGAAATCATAATCAACCACCCCTTTAATTTTTTATTTATTAATCGTTCGTCTTTCTAATCAACTGGCATTGTACACTATGAATATTGTTGGCTCTGTGTCAAATTGCTTGTGTTTTACCCAAAGTCGCCTTTTATTGTCTTCTAAATGCTTAAATGTAAATAATGAAATAAGTGTTTCTATAATGAGAAATATTTGTAAACCTGTTTCCAACGAGCAAGAAGCTTTAAAGGCTTCCTGTGATCCTCTGCCAAAATAAAAGCTATTCAACGTTTGAAAATGAAGAAATTAAGAAAAAAAAATTTTTTTTAAATTAAATACTTAACTTTTTTTTTTTATTAAAGTAATGCTTTTGAATCATTTTATTTTACAGTAAAATAGTACTGTAATATATTTCTTGTTTTAATACTTATTTAATTATAATAATGATAGCAATTAATGATTTTAATCATTTTGCAGCAATTATGCCAACTAACAAACAATTTACAGTAAAACACAATCGTAAATTTTATCAGATGACTGAGCTTCTGTCACGGACGTCATCAGTTAAATGACTGGTCACTTCTGGTTAAACAAATTGAGCAGAAATAGATGGAGGAGAAAGCGGAAGTTGAGCTTATTTTTACTTTTCTGTCGCATTTGTGGTTTATTGTACCTCATTGTGACACGGATGATCTGAACACACATGCAGGAAGAACTAAAGTCATATTAATCTTGAATAAACCTGTTATTAATCACAACATGCTGCTTTTCTTCTCCTTTTTTGTTTCGGGTGAATTCTAACACACAGGTGCGATCCATGTTCATGTGCATCTAAACACGTTTCGATTGTTAATTAGTTTCAGGTCTGATCAGGACACAGATTGTTTCTGTGGCTCGTGTCTTGTCTGATAGATCCGTCTCCATCTGTCTGGCGCTTCGCAGATGAACTTCCTCCCACCCGCCATGAGAGTTTACTAACAAACGCTTGCGGTGAGAGCCGGCTGACAGACTGTGTGTGTGTGTGTGTGTGTGTGTGTGTGTGTCTCACAGCAGCGCTCATTAGGTCACTCGCTGCTCGTTCTCATCTCACTGTCTTTGTACCAGAACTCCACATTAACATTCCTTGGCACTCTAGAACATTCCGTGGAAAACACTGCAGCCGCTGCCCGTCTTCCCTGTGCATGCAGAGAAGTTCATGTTTAACATACGTGCTGAAAAATCAGTTCATGAATAATTAGCTACATTTATGCACGTTTACTGATAATGTGAGTAAAACTTATCGGCATGTTAGAGATGCACCGATATGAACATTTTGGCCGATACCGATAACCGATAATTATTTACATTTGAGAGCCGATAACCGATATATTGGCCGATAAATCTAAATCCAAATTTTTGTATAATTTTTGAGAGCCTGATTACAAAAACAAAGTCTCACCATTAAAAGTCATGTCCCAAGCACACGATTATAATGTTCTCGTTACAATATTATGTAGCCTATATAATCATATTTCAAGCAATTCATAACCATCATTCATTATTTATCGGCTTTAATATATCGGCCAAATGTTCTTATCGGGCCGATAAGACGTATATCGGCCGTGCATCCCTAGTCATAGTTCTGAATGGTTGTCAGTGGGTTGCTAGGGTGTTCTCAGTGGTTACTAGGTGTTTTTTTTCCTGGTAGGGTTGGGAAATCAATTCTGGAATTGGATACTTAAGGTCAGGAGTCGGATGCTTGTTATTGCGCACAGAAAGCCGCCTCTCATTCTCAATAGTCTAAATGCACAAATACACATGTCTAAATATCCTTGTAAACACAGTCAGTTATGTTTTAAGTGAATGATAAACATTTGAGAAAGAAAACGCAGCTCTTAAAGTGACAGCAGCCTAATATTCCTGCTGCCGTCTCTATAATAATGTTAATCAAACAACAAAAGACAAAGAGAAAATTCACTCGCTGTTCTTGACTAACTTTTGTAACTATATTTGTATGTATATTTTATTTATGAAGTGCAGTGTTATACAGTTTCTGTACCTGAAAATTTGTTTATATGTATTTGTTTTTGTGTGTAAGTGTTCTTTAGCCTGTTGATTTTTTTTGTTTATGGTATTCAGCTACAATGGATGTTTTGCAATAAGACTTAGAATAAATGTGAATGATATGTTTTTTTTTGGTTTTTTTTACCTTATTGGAATCGAAATTAGGAATCGATAAGCAGAATCGTTAAAATTTAAACAATACACAACCCTGAGAGTTCTGCACTCTTCTGTCTGTGGATGTCTTGGGTTCCTTCTTAAGTGTGCATATGTAGGATTTTTCAGCTGCTTTATTGTCCAGCAGGTGAAAATCATATGCATTGAATTCCTATTAAGCTGAGGATGCAGTGTGTGTGTGTGTACATTGCACAGGTCATAAGACCTGACAAGATTTCAAATGGCACTTTACTTGGTCTTTATGTTTATATCGCTATTCCTTCAGCCTATTAATTGCAGCAGATCTGTGTGTGTGTGTGTGTGTGTGTGTGAGAGAGAGAGTGTGTGTGTGTACATTAGATGAGCTTGTAGTTTAGTAAGCAAAAACCACTCACTGCCTATTCAGCAACACTATATACACTCATACATCCTCATGCCAGCCTCCTCTGAGTGTGTGTGTGTGTGTGATCAGGGATGTGGATTTTGGGAGTGGGATTAAATGTTTGGGATTCTTCAGTAATTGCTCGTTTAGGCTCCACCAGAGATCACATGATAATGTCTCATTATGATGGCAGCAGTGATTCCCATGTGATCACGTGTATTACATCACCGTACTAGAATACTTTGATATCATCCGTATATATATATATCAAATAGTTATTTCTGCTGGAAATTTAAAAAATGGTTCATATTGTTTTATAATATAGCAACCACTCCTTATATATATTTTTTATTGGTCTGTAACATTATATATGATTTATATTGGTCTATAATAATATATAATATGCAGAAGTGCCTTGTTTGTGATGAGCATTGCATTTTATGTGATTATTTTTGCTATTAGACACTAAAATTAAAGATAAGATCATTCTCAAATGAATAACTCTCTCAGTTTATTGCAGGTTGAGTTACAAAAAAAAATCAAACTAATATGATAATGATAATAATGATGATGGATGAGCTGCGTTTGAGTCGTTTCTCGCTCTGTGTTACTCCATGTTTCTTCATTTTTCTCACATGCATCACGTTATTTAAGTCTTTCATTAACGCTTATTATTTAATAAATGTTTAATAATGGATGATGGTCACTCTGTAGTGCACTAGATCTTCATGTTCTAGTGTGCCACTGCAGCCGCTGTCGTTCCTCTGTGATGTGATGTGAGAGGACTGAACGTCTTTCGGTCTCTCGTCTGCTCTGAGCCGCTTTTACCGTTTGAAGATCTCAACATGCCCATAGAGAGGGGTAAACCGGCACATTTTACAGCTTTTAACACTCTTCATGAATTTTAAATGAAGCTCCAGAAGCACACAGGCTCGCTGCAGATGCGTGTGACGGAGGGAAGCTCTTAGAAAGCGAATGTTTATTCCTTTAATCCGTTTATTTACAGTTTGCAGAGGCGTTTGATGCTGTTTGGAAAGATGACTCGAGTGTGTAGTTAGTACAAGTAGTTAGGAAAGGGTCATTATAGAAAGTTATTTTGTGAAAACAAACCAAACGCTGTTCACAGTCGCTAAGTTGTGAATTTAGAATTGGAAAATTGGATAAAACACTTGCAAATAATGAGAACAATCAAGAGAACAAATTCAGTAGAAAAATCGCTCCTCACGTCCAGTGGTGATTTTCTGTTTATATCTGTCTTTTAAAATAGTGTCTAAACCGACTTTCCTCTATGTCTTCCATTTTGTTTCTTTACTTCCTGCCCTCCAGCTGAATTTTGCGCATCATCAGAACCACGTGACTGCAAACGAGCTATTGCAAGAAACTATAAACTCAAAATTACCTTTTTTATTTCGTGGCAGAAACATTTATTTCTTTAGAAGCTGGTGCAAAATATCCGTAATAAAAAATGGAAGTTGCTGCATCCGCGTTCGGATGCTGGTGTTTGGGAACACAATCATGCGAGACGCTTCTGGAGGGAATTAAACCAAGGCATTTCAGAACCACCAAACCAACATTTGAGATGCTGCGATGCGATTGGTCCACTGGTTAGTCCAGTTATTCAGTCACAGCCCTCTGCTGAGGCAAAGTGTTTTGAGGGATTTGTTCGGTAAATGTGTTTCTGTCGTAGTTTCTGCACACATCTTCTTTTATCCGCCTCGACTGCATGTTTATCCAGCGTTTTTATGCAATATATATCAAAATTTGCATAAAAATAGTTTGTCATGCTTTATATATACGTTTTTCCTCAGTCTTGTTTTTCAGCACAAATATCCTAACATTCATTGCAAACCTTTTTGAATTCGAATGAATTTCTGATACTTATTGCTGTGTGTGTTTCTTATTATCTCGTGTCCCATCACACATCACGGTTTACATGGTTCTGACGAGAGCAGAAAGATCAGATATGAGTAAATCCGCTGCTGATTCAGGCCAGCGCTGAAGCTTTCATCTCACTATCCGCTGCGAGTGATTCACAGCTTTATTAAACAACAAAATATGGCTAATTAACCGTGCCGATTTAGTCCCGGCTGCTCTGAAGCTGTCAGATCCCCTCACTGATCGTTATTGATCCATTAATTCATATCAGATGCTGGCGTGATGAGCTTTAATCTGAATATACTGCCACCATCATTATCATCATGTCATTATCATCTGCGTAATGAAGCTCATTTACTGACTGATCATCAGATTATTAGAACAGTGAACAAACACTATCAGTACGGATCATTATCAGACTGACTGCCTGCATATTAATGTCCTACAATGAATATTCTATTTAACACATTAAATAATAATTTGGCCAAACCAAAATGTATTCAGAGACCTTGAACATTTCAGTTCATTTACTATAGTTTAAAAAAATGGTAATAAAATATGACATAATAATGAATAACTAAAGTGTCTGAAATAATTTTTTATCAGTTTTACTAGTAGTCCACTGTATGAAGAATTTTTGAGTTGAAGCCCGAAGATTTACTTTAATATTTAAATAATTTAACGACACATTCACATGTTTGTGGTTCTCTAATATGGGTCACATGACATGCAGGTAAACAATATTTCATCTTTTCAGTATTCAACTTATTTATTTACATTTTTATGGCTTATTTAATTATTAGTCTTTGCAGTTTTATTTTTTGTATTTTATTTGAGTATATTTTATTTTACATTAAACATTCAGACATGCAAACTGAAATAAAATAAAATATACAAAAAAAATTTCACTTAGATTAAAAAAACTAAAATTCATAAAAACTATATGGATATATTTATAAAAAAAGAGAGAGAGAAGATAAATAAAAATGACAAAAACACAACAAAATTACTAAAACTTTAAATGTAAAATAAAAACAAAGTACAAAAAAATTTAAAAATGCACATTTATAAGTTTTTTTCAGCTTTGCATAGGTTGTATTTTTACATTAAACGTGCAAACTGAAACGAAATAAAATATAAAAAAACATATTTTTATTTCAGCCAACATTTCTCATTTTGACTTAGTTTAAATAACTAAAACTGACAAAAATGAATAAAAACTATGGATATATTTAAAAAAAAAAACAAAAAAAAACAAACAGAAGATAACATAAAAATGACAAAAACACAAAAAATTACTAAAACTTTAACTAAATTTAAAATAAAATAAAAAAACAGAAAGTATAAAAATAAAAAGATTTATTTATTATTTTGCATAGGTTGTCATTTTTACATTAAACGTCCAGCTGTTTTAACAGCGGTGTGTGGGCTTTTAATATCCACTTTATTTAAATGACATATTAAAATACGTGCCGGTAAATGCTGAAAGACGTCATTCATCTGTCTATGAAAATGATTTCAACAGCTTAATGACTCTCTACACGACATCGAGCAAATAAACTCAGTGTTTGCGCTCGTCCTGGAGAGAATACTGTAATGATCTCTGCTGATGCATGTGGAGACACTGAACGGAGTCTGTATTAGACTTATTATTGTTGACTAAAAAATGCTGTTACTTGAAATGAAATGAACTTTGAAAAAGTTTTTCAACTTTAACTTTAAAATAACAAAACAAAAATTTAATAATAATAATAAAAAAAGAGACAAAAACACAACATTACTAAAACTTTAAATTTAAAATGAAAACATTTTTTTAAATATATATATATATATATATATATATATATATATATATAACAGAATCGATAGAGCAGTAGTGAGGAAATGGTTATTGCACGTGTGATTTGTGCATGAATGTGCAAGTCATTTCTTGCGCTCATTAAAGCCCACTAGAGGTCCTGACACAAACCCACACGCAGGCGTCCTGGAATCTGCCCGTTCAGAGCGCCGACCCTCATCATCATCATCATCATCATCCGCTGCAGCATCTCCATGAGCTGATAAGACGAGGGCGGCGGGTGTGGTTCTGCACTTCCTGTCTCCCTGTTTATTGAAGCTGGTTTTATCTTTCTGGAAGCGTCTGCGGCCTCCTCCCTGCGCCGGAATGCAGCCGCCACACCAAGGAAATCTTTCTCCTCGTCTTCTGTAGGCGGAGAATGAACACGAGTGTGTGTGTGTGTGTTAGGATTTAGTCTGTAAACACGGCACGGAAACAAAGACAAAACCGAATGTGAGATTGTGTTAATGTAAATGTGTTTAACGTGGTTCAATCCATAATTTTATTATATAGCTTGTGAGAAATGAAACGCATGAACCCTCTCCGTCTCTCTCTGTCTTTGTATCTTGTTAAATCAGGTTCTCTTGTCTGTTCGTGTCAAATATAGCCATCCATTAATAGCAAGTAGTGTGTGTTTGAGAGGCAGATTAAAGGGGCTGAACGCTAGAACAGGGAGAAAAGACCAGAGTGCACTTCACACACACACACACACCATTATTAGCATGATGCTCTCAGCAGTGTGATTAGTGCAGTTATTTTCATTAACTAAAACTAAAATCATTAAAAAAAAAATCATTACTTGATATAAAATAAAAGTGACAAAAAGGCAAACTTTATGTAAAATTAAAGTGAAAACAAAAATAAACATTGTGTAAAAAATGCACTACATGAGGTTGTGTGTGATTGATGTGAATATTAATATGAAGGGACATAATAAATGTCTTTATGTCTCTGTGTGTCTCCTCACAGTGCGATATCTACTGAAGAACAACGTGAGTCCTGATCTGTGCAATGAAGACGGTCTGACGGCCCTACACCAGGTACACACACACACACACACGATTAGACGTGAGTGATGATGTTCATTATCACTGAATAAACCTTTTTACTCAACTTCACAATGAAGAGATGGATATTTATTTTCAGATCTCGTAGTGTACTGCTGAAGTTTGTTTCCGCCATTACCACTTTTTATGCCACAATTTCAGGTTCAAGTTTAGACTTTATAACTCGCAATTGTGATAAAAAGTCAGAGTTATGAGAAACCTGCAATTCTGACTTTATTTTTCTCAATTCGGACTTTATAACAATTGTCAGTTTATATCTAGCAGTTGTGGAAAAAAAAGTAAAAATTGTGAATTATAAACTTGCAATTCTGACTTTGTTTATATCTCACAGTTTGAATTCTGTCTTTATTTCTCATTATGTCACTTTATATTTGGCAATTGTGAGAAATAAAGTCAGAATTACAAAGAAAAAAGTCGAAATTGCAAATTATAAACTCACAAGTTTAATGCACAATTCAGACTTTATAACTCACAATTGTAATAAAAAATCAGAATTACAAGGAAAAAAAGTCAGAAAGAATTGCGAATTATAAACTCGCAAATCTCACTTTATATTTGTAATTGCAAGTTTAACTTATAATTCTGACTTTTTTAATCGCAATTGCTAGTTTTATATTGGCTACATATAAACTTGCGATTCGGACTATTTTTCTTGCAATTCTGTCTTTATTTTTCACAATTCTTTATAACTATTGATAATTGTCATTTTATATCTAGCAATTGTGAGAAATAAAGTCAGAATTACAAAGAAAAAAGTCAAAATTGCAAATTATAAACTTGCAATTCTGACTTTTTTCTCGCAATTCTGTATTTATTTTTCGCAATTCTGACTTTATAACTCACAGTTGTCAGTTTATATCTAGCGATTATTCGAAATTTCAAGGTCAGAATTACAAGGAAAAAATGTCAGAATTGTGAATTATACACTTGCTTTTTTAGTCACAATTGCAAGTTTTATATTGTGAGATATAAACTCAAAATTCTGACTTTATTTTTACAATTCCAAGTTTAATTCACAATTCAGACTTTATAACTCACAGTTGTCAGTTTATATCTAGCGATTGCGAGAAATAAAGTCAGAATGACAAGAAATTAAACATTTTGACTTTTTTAATTGCAATTGCAACTTTTATATTGCAAAATATAAACTCGCAATTCTGACTTTTTTCTTTGAATTGCAAGTTTACATCTCACAGTTCGGACTTTATATTTTGCAATTGTGATAGAAAATCAGAGTTACAAGGAAAAAAGTCAGAATTACGCAATTCTGACTTTTTTCTCGCAATTCTGTCTTTATTTTTGTAATTCCAAGTTTAACTCGTAATTCTGACTTTTTTCTTTGAATTGCAAGTTTATTTTTCACAATTCGGACTTTATAACTCACAGTTGTCAGTTTATATCTAGCAATTGCGAGAAATAAAGTCAGAATGACAAGAAATTATACATTTTGACTTTTTTAATTGCAATTGCAACTTTTATATTGC
>CM074440.1:970377-977877 GCA_037101425.1 Elopichthys bambusa | reverse complement strand
GGGCGGAGCCAGAACTGACATGAGGGATTCTGACGGCTGGACGCCATTACACGCCGCTGCATGCTGGGGACAGGTACGAGTTTTATAAATATTACTATAAATCTATAATTTTGTCTAAAAAAAATAAACGAACTAAAATCAATAGATTTAGTTAACAATAATAACCCTGGTACCCACAAATAAATATCAAACAACACACACAATATAACACGTATGGTGATGACTTATCACGTGTCAGACTCAATAATAATAAACAATGACGATCTCCTCCCGCAGGTCCATGTGGCAGAGCTGCTGGTTTCTCACGGTGCCAATCTAAACGCCAAGACGTACATGGAGGAGACGCCCATAGGTACGAACTCTGAGATGATGCTCATTATCACAATATAATCAGCCTGATCATGGGACGTCCTGCTCATTACACCAGATCAATTAACACACACACACACATATTGATTAGAGTATTTATTGTAGATTAGCTTAAAGTCGTCATGAAAGGAAAGTTGCGCTAGTCTTTTGTCTTCCCTATTGTGACGTATATCCGAGTGGAACAAGAACAAATGTAGGGCGGGGCTTGATTTTGTCCGTGGGGAATTGATTGGATGGCTTGCTATTGGTGGATCTCATGCGAGTGACAGGTTGCCCCGCCCTCGTCATCAGAGATGCTGCAAGATTATGAGATTATAATGATAAATCATTTATTATAAACACTGAAATATTGCATGAAAAATAGATTTCATGTGACTCTGTCTAGACTGGACAAATATAACATTAATTTATTAATTTTTATTTTATTATTATTAATCTGCTGATTTATCGTTTCTGAGTGAATGTTTTTGTTTTCCGGCTCCAGCTGGAGACTCCTGAGCATCTGGTCATCTGTGAAGGTTTATGTCGCCATAAAATTAATATTCCTCTAAGGCCATTTTTATTATGGTCAGTAGTCATAGTGACCGCTTTAAGTCGCAAGACGACACCATTTCAATTCAGTTCAGGTTCATTTTTATAGCGCTTTTCACAGTTAATATTGCTTTACAGAAAATGTTTTGTTCCAGTGTCTTGATTTGGGAAGCATTCTGTCATCAGTCAAAGTATGAATGTTCCGCATAATCAAGAAAAAACATCTTAAAAACGGACATTTTTGAACGTTCAGAGAACACTCAGAAACAACGTTTTCTCAACTTAATGAGAACATTAGCAAAACATTCTTAGAACATACTGGATTAATGCCTGGCTGATCTGAAATCCCATGATCCTTTTCTAATAGGACAAATTCATGAATAAATCAGTCGTGTGTGTGTGTGTGTGTGTGTGTGTGTTCAGATCTGTGTGAGGATGAGGAGTTCAGGAATCATCTGCTGGAGCTGAAGCACAAGCATGACATCATCATGAAGTCACAGCTGAAGCACAAGACGTCACTGTGCCGCCGAACCAGCAGCGCCGGCAGCCGCGGGTACATGCTGACACCTGCTGGACGCTCAGCAGCACTGCACACCAGCAACACTCATTGTTTCAGCTTTATTTCGTGTTTCAAAGCAGCTTCACAGAAATAAACAGAATCAGTGATGCAAACTTCATCAGATATGAGACGCATTACAGAAGTAATTTGAAGTTAAAGATTAAAAGGGATTTGAGGGAATAACGAAAAAGAAATAAGAACACTAAAAAGGGCTCCAGGTCTATTGTAGTTATTAAGTAATACTTACCTTTTTTAGTATATCCAAACGTTAATATAATCTCGTGTTTGTAGGAAAGTGGTGCGGAGGGCGAGTCTGTCCGACAGACACAATCTCTGCAGGAAGGAGTATCAGACCGAAGCCATCGTATGGAGAGGAGGAAGAGAGGAAGAGGAGCGGGAGCGAGAGTCGGACCAGGAAAACAGCCATTCGGTGAGTCAACTGGGTGACGAGAACGTTTCCGTTAACAAAACGAACACTAGTTTTGACTTCCTGTTTATGTAGACGCAGCCTGAAGACGGCCCTCAAGGGATCCTGAAGGATGGCGGACGACAGAACGGCTGCATCTCCACTCCAGCGGCGCCCGCTTCTAACAGGGACCCCGTGACCCCTGACCCTTCCGAGCCCACGGCCTCCACTGAGGAGTCCAAGCCTAAAGAGCGCGCGCAGACGCTGTCCGAACTCAAAAAGCAGCGCGCCGCCGCCAAACTCCTCCCTCATCCCGTCCTCAACGGTCACATGGGCAACGGCTCCACCAAAGCCAATCCCGAGGACCCGCGCATGCCGCTGGTGTCGTCCAATGGCAGCGCGGTTTACTTCACGCCGGCCAGCGGAGACCCGCCCCTGCTGAGATTCAAGCAGCCAATCGAAGACGAGGATCACAAGAGTCACGGCTGCTGCTGCGTCTCGTAGATGCGTCCGATCCCAAGCGTCCGGTTGACTGATGGAGGCCCGATTAAAGCGGTAGCAGTGCAATTCATCACCAGACTTTTTGCTCTGCAGGTTTTCCGATTTCGTTCTCATTCAGGAAGTTAGACACGGAGGTGAACGTGATCCTGAGCACATGAATGCTCCCTTTGAAGCAGCGGGAGGGTTTATGGGTCGTTATTTATTCCGTTCTCACTTCATTCGGTGTCTGTCCAGCTTGATTATGAGTGCCAAAGTCTTCCGGAAGATGGACGGCAGAAACAGCCAATTAGGTTCCAGCGCCACTCCCGTAGCCCCTCCCACTCCATACAGAGGTGAATTCAAAGAGCGAATGATCCCAAGAGTCTGACTGGCCGAGCAGCAGTGCAATTCATCCCCAGACTTTCGCTCCGATTTCATTCTTATTTCTGAAGACGCAGAGTGTCTGATGAACCCTCTCTGAACCCTGCGCAGGAATGGGAACCTCTGAAACAAGGAAGGAAATGATCTCATTCAGGCTTCCCAGGTTAGATGTGTGAATTGTGCTTCTCTTTTTCACTTCCAGCCTCCGATCGGAGCAACAATGAGCATTCATTCCACCTGCTTTCACATTCATGCTGTTGTACAGACGAATAAACCTTCCCAGTGTCCCTGTGAGCGGCAGCGGCCACCCGCTCTCGTGTACAGTATTTATTTGTATATGTGCATAGAGCCACATTTCTATAAGATTATTTATTGTATTACAGAGAGATGAAGTGACTTACGGAGCACAAATGAGTTGAGACGCGTCCGTCACGCCTGTATTTAGTATTTTTGTATGACAGTGTTATAAAGACCAGATTAAGTATTTGAACGCGTCTCACGTCCAACTCACATTTCACGCTATAAAATCAAAAGAACAGCCTGTTTTATATATATATATATATATATATATATATATATATATATATTTTTTTGGTGCAATTTGACATTATTTGAATGACTTTTTAACCCCAAATGCAATTCCAATTCAAATAATGTATCAAATTAGATTGTTTCCGTGAGGGTCAAACGCTCAAAATGATGCAACAATTGTTCTTTCTTTTGATGTGAAATATGACACAGATGTGTTTGTGGGCATTAGATGAAGAAAAGTCATATCCTGCACATGATGCTCACTAATGAAGGGTCCTGAGCGATGGGAGGGTTATTATTTATTTCATATGATCATATTTCGTATGTCCAGACACTTGCCAAAAGTCTTCCGGAAGATGGACGGCGGAAACGGTTAATGAGTCTCCAGCGCCACTCTTGTAGCCCCTCCCACTCCTCAACACTCGCCCCATTCATGCGTCAGAGGAGGGCAAGAATGTAAATAATCCTTGGAATCTGTTTCCTTTAGACAATGGAAATGATGTTAAAGAGAAACGCCGTGTTCAGGGGCCAAAATCACTGACGCTTCGGCGGTTTATAAAGGGCCACAAAAGTATTGTGTGATTCTGAAACTACAGTTCTGCTTCCATGTCTACTGTCTGAACACGATAAAGGGAAAAGAGCATCACAACTACTGATTTTATAATTACTGGAATACACTGATCACTGTATTAACATATTTGCAATAAATTGTATATTTTGTTCAGTTTCTAAAACAGTCTGATTTCTTTCCTCTTGTTCTTCTGTCATCAGTGTTTGTGAACTGGCGTTTAGGGAAGTGATTATTGAGTCATCAGCGGTTTGATTAATCCACTGGCAGACTACCAACTGCAATGAGTCAGCAGTAAACAACCAGTGAGGAAGAAAGTGTAACACGTGCTTACTGTAAATATTGATGCAGTCTGTAGTTTCCATCAGCTGGAGAATCTTTATTCCTCCTCTGTGATCCTGAACGCATCTGAAACGTACAAAAACATCAGCACTAATCAAACACCACATAGTTATGAAATATTTAAAATATATATATTAATATTTTATTATTAAATAGTTTTATTAGGTAAACCTGCACATTAAAAGGGACCTATTATGCTTTTACATGGTGTTTGAACATAAATGTGTGTTGGCAGGGTGTGTATACAACCACTATAATGAAAAAGAAAAACTATTTAATCCCCATAAAACGTCAACAGTCTCATAGAACAAGCGTTTTCATTTTCTTAGCAATGTTAGCAAATGCTAACATGCTCTGCCGTATTAGCATAGACCCCGCCCTGAACGAGTGGAACACTGTCCGCCATTTTCTCCACGCTGGAGCAGCTGTAGCGACAGGAATTTCATGGAAATAATACACTTTCATGAAGAAGAACTGGTGGCGATGTAGATGATAATCAAAACCAAGCAGATGTTGTGTTAGTATTTGGCAAGGTTGCCAAGTTTTCACAACAAAACCCGATTAATTGCTTCTCAAAACTAGCCCAATCACATTTCAGGGTGTCCCACGGCTAAATCGCGTTTTTTGCGGGGCTTCCCTGGCAAAAGTCACATTCCAGAGGGTAAATATCACCTTATTTTGGGTCGATTCAACCACGGCAACAGTGTAAAAGTAGCCCAATTCCGCGGGAAAACCACGGACTTGGCAACACTGGCTGTGATCGCGGAAAGGGGGGCGGAGAGCAGCAGCTCATTTGCATTTAAAGGCACATGCACGAAAACGGCATGTTTTTGCTTGCACTCAGAAATGTGTCTTTACAACATGGTATAATAACTAATCTGTGAAGTATTTTAAGCTGAAACTTCATAGACACATTCTGGGGACAACTGAGAATGGGAGATTCACATCATGAATGTGCCGACAAATCTGCATCAACTGATATCATGACAATATGGAGCAAAATCTCCATTTCCAGCATATATATATACATATATATATATATATGGGTCAAAGATGAAAAAGGGTTTTCAAGCATCAAGTGTAATACAGCTTTGAATTGTTGTTGATATTCAGTGTTTTCTGAGCAAAAATGTTTACATTTTTACCATGATTTACAGAAGACACCCATTCAGTGTAACAATCTTGTCAGGGATATTTACAACAAAAAATCTATTTATGCCATATTAAACACTAATTACTTTACCCCAAATGCTAATTTTTTTAACTAAGTTTTGCCCATTTGTAAGCAAGAATTTTTTTTACTCATTTAAAATGCAATAAAATTTAGTATGCTCACTCATTCTTTTATACATTTCAATACGTACGGGTCAGAAAAAGTGTGTTGTTTCCATTTTTACATGATTATAAGTGTTACATCAGCCTATTTCACCCACATTTTGACATTTTATTCTCCCAAAACTTATTCGAAACCTTAAAAGTAGACGTTTTACTTGCATTAATGTGCTTTCTGTGTTATACACTCACTTTTGTACATTTCTATTGATGCGGACATCTCAGTGTCTTTGACCCACATATATCTTTCGAGATGCTGAGCCAGAAATGTCCCTGAGACGTTGTGTAAAATATCCTGCCCTATTTTCTTTAGAATCTGATCATGTTCCAGTTTACTCTCTGCTCTCTTACTGTGATTATTGGTGACTACAGGTCAATCACAGGTCGCACAGGGTCAAAAGGTCAGATGGCACAGAAGAAAATGACTCTCAGTAGGGGATAAACCAGATGAACAAAGACATGATGGGAGTGAATCAGCAGCGTCTCTAATGGACTGGTCTTTATAAAACACCCTCTATCTTATAAAGCAGCAGTGTCTCACTCAGGGTGTGACTTCATCAATTCCTGATGGTGAGACAATCTTCTGAACTCCACCCGAGCAGACGAGTCACGCCTACAACATTAAGCGAGCTTGAGCTCTCGTTTAGTAAACAGGTAATACTAATCTCACAACAAATGCTTCTACATGAACTGTTTAACACTTATGAATCGAGCAGATATTAATATTTATGTATCTTATATTAGGAAGAACTACCTATAAATGTTCTTATGATGTTTTATCAATCTCCTTGTGAAAGCAAGATTGTTTTATTTGCTCAACAAGTTCAGCTCTGATTTAAACATTGCCTAATTTTCAGAGGTTTGCTCAATACAGGAATTGTTTTTATGACTGATTGATTTAAAAGAGGCAAAAAAAAAATATGCTGCAAAAAGATAAACGCCGTTCTTTTGAGCTTTCTATTCCTCGAAGAGTCCTGAAAAATAAAATGCATGAACTGTTTTCAACGCTGATAATAATCATAGAATGATTTCTGACATTTCTGGAGTAATGATGACTTTGATCGCAGGAATAAATTACACTTTACTATATATTCACATAGAAAACAGCTGATTCACATTGGAATAATTTTTCACAATTTTTACTGTATTTTTGATCAAATAAATGCAGTCTTGGTGAGCAGAAGACACATTAAAACATCTTACGGACCCAAACATAGGCCTATAATATTTATTATAATAAAACTTTATTTAACCAAGCATATGATTTAGGATGATGCATCTTAGAGTGATTCTTTAGTCATTTCCTTTTTGGGAATTAAAATGTAAGTGTGCTGTGCATAAATGCCTCACAAAACGCTGATTCAGGCGCATTAGTTCCGCCTCTGAGCCGCTATAACGACACACGTCAATTACTCATGCAAACTAGTTGTTTTTTCCCCCCTGTTTTAACTCACGTAAAGTTACATAAAGAACTACTTCTAAGACGCATATATGCAACTGTCGAGCTGCATGAACTGACTTGTTGTTTACATGTAAACAAAGTTTTTCATGGCACTTTTTTCAGCTTCCGCTTTAAGTAGCCTTGGGTGAAATGTCTTATTTAAATGAGCAGGTGTGTGTTTTTTTTAAACCACATCCTGAACGAGCTCGTGCACGGAAGATATGAAGCTGAATTATGATGATACGTGAGTTTAATTTGTGTCGCATGCATTTCATTCCTGGCAGTTTGCCTACTATGATTAGCATGTCAAGACAGGCATCGTTTCTGCAGCCTTTCGCTGGACCTCGAAGAGCAAAGGGACAGTTCACACGGGTTGCAAAACGTCACAGCAGTTATGTGCGCGTGACGCTTTCAGTGCGCAACGCCTTATCTTAATTCGTTTTGAAAGTGAATTAGTTCAGCTCGTGTTTGTTGTCGGAGGGGGGGCGGGTCTTCTGATCACGATCAGCTGAGGCGGGATCGTCAACTGTCTGCTGCACGCTCGGATCATATTCAGCTTT
>CM074440.1:964484-969877 GCA_037101425.1 Elopichthys bambusa | reverse complement strand
CGTTTCCAGTGTGTTAATGTTTGGATTCTGAACCTCGAACACTAAAAACTGAAGTCAGCCTGCTTTATATCTCTCACACATCAAATCTACTAAAATTAGATCTTACATTCCATCTGATGTTTATTTCTAAATCCTCACTCACGCTGTTCTCAGCAGAACTTCAGTCATTGGCTCATGAAGGAGTCACTCAAGAGCTTCTGCGTTCTGATTGGCTGTGGACTGGTGTGAAGCCCCTCCCAGCTTTCACTTTAAACCTTTGAATGCAGCTGCTACATCTTTTGGAGTCATTTTCAGCGGTCAGATCTATGAAATATGTCTTCTTTAAATCTGTCAGCAGGATCACGTGTCGTCTGTGTCCAGCGCTGAAGGTCAAGGGTCAGACGGGAAGCCCAGTAAGACACAGCAGCTCAGGAAGGTGTTTAAGGAGTACGGTGCCGTCGGCGTCTTGTTTCACATCGGAATCTCCCTCATATCGCTGGGAATATTCTACCTCGCTGTGTCCAGGTGAGATTCACGTGTTTAATGAAAAACAGGAGTATTTAATTTCAGTCAGGTTTAGCGTAAGTCTGTGTAAATTCATTACCTTTATTTCTACGTCACTTTACACAACAGCGAGTGTTTCGAAGCGGCTTCACAGTAATAAACAGAATCAATGATCATCAGATGTGAGACAAATTCAGATTCTGCTGTAAAGACAGTAGTGTCATTATTCAGGTTATTTTTAAAGGAATATTCAACTATAACTGCAGTCATAATCTGTACCTGTAAATCATCTACAGTTTGCTTTATAAAATGTTACATGAAGAATATAAATGATTATTAATGTAATTATTTATTGCACTTTGGTGTTAGAAGCAGTAAACCACTTGTAGGTTGACAGGAATATAAGTATGTCCAGCTTTATTCTCATATATACAGTAGTGTCACATACTGTACAGCAAAATATACTATATAGCAAATCTCAGCTGCTTGATTGTTTATATCGTTTCAAAATGCAACTATATTACCGTCCAGCTCTAATCTGATAAATGCAACTATGAGGCATGAGGTTATTAAGATATTATAAACATTAACATCATGATTTTCTGTAAAGATGTGCTGTGAAGAACCTATACAACTGAATTTGACTCTGCTTTGTGATAGACTGATATAATTCTGCCCATGTTTGTTCAGGTTTAACCTTTAATGGATATTAATTATATTTATTATTTTGTATCAGTATTTTTATTTTATTTTATTTATTTATTTTTTGGTATCCATTTTTAAGTATTTTGCATCAGTTGTTGTTTTTTTTTTGTTTTTTTTAATCAGTTTTTTTGTATTTTGTATCAGTATTTGTTTGGTAATTTTTGAGTATTATATCACAGTTTTGAGGATTTTGAGTGTTTTCTATCAGTGTCAGTGTGTGTTTGAGTATTTTGTATCAATATTTTTTGGTATTCTTGAGTATTTTGTATCCATGTTTTTTGATATTTTTCTGAGTACTTTATCAGTATTTTTTAGTAATTTGTATCCGTTTTTTGTATCAGTTTTTTTTTTTAAATTTATTGTTTTGTATTTTATTTTTTTTTTATTTTTGGAGGATTTTGTATCAGTATTTTTTTGAGTACCTTTTATCAGTATTTGAGTATTTTGTATCAGTATTTTTAGTATATTAATATTTTTATTTGTATCATTTTTTGCATTTTGCAAAAGGATTTTGCATCAGCATTTTTTTTTTTTTTTTTTTTTAGTATTTTGCATCTGCATTTTAGTATTTTGCATCTGCATTTTAGTGTTTTGTGTCAGTATTTTTTAGTAATTTGTATCTTTTTTTTTGTATCAGTATTTTTAGTGATTTTTTTTTTTTTTTTTTTTTTTTTTTTTTTTTTAGTATTTTTGGAGGATTTTGTATCAGCTTTTTTTTTAGTATTTTGCATCTGTGCATTTTAGTATTTTGTATCAGTATTTTTAGTATATTAATATTTTTATTTGTATCATTTTTTGCATTTTGCAAAAGGATTTTGCATCAGCTTTTTTTTTTTTTTTTTTAGTATTTTGCATCTGCATTTTAGTATTTTGTCAGTATTTTTTAGTAATTTGTATCTTTTTTTTGTATCAGTGTTTTTATTTATTTATTTTTTAGTATTTTGCATCTGCATTTTAGTATTTTCAGTATTTTTTAGTAATTTGTATCTTTTTTTTGTATCAGTGTTTTTATTTATTTATTTATTTTATTTATTTTTTAGTATTTTGCATCTGTGCATTTTAGTATTTTGTGTCAGTATTTTTTTAGTAATTTGTATGTTTTTTTGTATCAGTATTTTTAGTGATGTTTTTATTTTATTAATTTTTTTAGTATTTTTGGAGGATTTTGTATCAGCTTTTTTTTAGTATTTTGCATCTGTGCATTTTAGTATTTTGTTTCAGTATTTTTAGTATATTAATATTTTTATATGTATCTTTTTGTATTTTTGGAGGATTTTGCATCAGCATTCTTTTTTTTTTTTTTAGTATTTTGCATCTGCATTTTAGTATTTTGTGTCAGTATTTTTTAGTAATTTGTATCCGTTTTTTGTATGGTGTTTTTTTTTTTTTTTTAGTATTTTTGGAGGATTTTGTATCATTTTATTATTTTGTATCAGTATTTTTTGAGTACCTTTTTTTTTTTTTTTTCAGTATTTGAGTATTTTGTATCAGTATTTTTAGTATATTAAAAAGTGACCCAAGTATTAAAAAATTTGTCCTACTGATTATAACAATCTATAAATGACTCCCAACTATTTCTGCTACTGATATCTTGTTGTGTTTTTGTGTTTTTGTGTTTTCAGCGGGTTAGACATGACGGCTCTGTTGTGCAGACTGGGCTTCAGCGAGTCTCTGGTTCAGTCGAAGTTAGCCACCGGCACAAGCACGTTTGTTCTGGCGTACGCCGTGCACAAGCTCTTCGCCCCGCTGCGCATCAGCATCACGCTGGTGTCGGTGCCGCTCATCGTGCGACACCTCAGGAAGACGGGACTCTTCAAACCCAGAACATCCGGCCCGTGAGCCTCAGCTCCAGGACCCACAACACATTCATAAGCTTCTCTAGATGTCTTATCAGAGCATTTAATTGATAGTGAACTCACTACAGTAACTTATTTCCCTCTGACAAATGCATCCGTGCATTTATTGAGCGTGCAGTACCTCATTTGGACGGGTAATGGTGACGTCAGATTCTGCTTTGCTGTGTGTACATTTACATACATATGTACATACATGTTTACACGACCAACTCTTACGCTGCAAAACATCACATTTTTCCTCATGTTTCTGTCGTTTTCCAGTACAAATATTGAAACGTTCTTAAATCAAGATACATTTACATTTAAGGAAACGTTTGTTTTTCTTGAAAAATTGATCAAAATGAAGTGAGACTGTGTTTAAAACAAGAGCAAATATGTTAAAATAAACTTAATTCAAAGGAAAAATGATTATTTTTCTGACCCCATCTTGTTTTAAGCACAAACTCACTTAAAGACTCAATATCTTTTGCTTCTCCATTGAATCTCGATTTAAGATATTTGTGCTGGAAAGCGACACTGAGGCAGAACTTCATGTTTTTCACGATGAACTTCGAGTGCCTCGTTTGGACTGGCGTTGGAAACGATCAGGTCTTTATGAATGTTCTTTAGTTTTAAGCTCCGCAATCCTTAAATGAAGTATGTTAAAGTTTTATCAACTGTGATTTTTGTAAATGTAAATTAAACTGTTAAAGTAGAAGACAGTTGCATTGATTTAGTTCACACTAATACTAACTGCCTCGATTAAATGGGCTTTTGAGGACTTTTCAGGAGATTTTTGTGACTTAATTATATTGAAAGATTGATTGTGTAATATTGTAAAGACTGTTATATTTGACTACATCTAATTATAAAATAAAATATTTGCCCAATATGGACTAACTAGTTTGATTTTTACCAAAAAATGCTTTTTGAGCATATGAAGATGATTCATTCATAATCATAAACTACACAGTCTGTTTGTGTATTATATCAGCAGCGCCCTCTAGTGGTCCCACCTGATATTGGTATTACTGCAGTGTGTTAAAAACTGATGTTCCATACTGTGCAAAAGCTAAATATACCTGTGTATATACCTTTTTTATTTTTTCAGTCAAACACTTGGATTGAAACACACAGCTGCTACATTCAGAACCAATTAATTTAAATGTTTTTAATACCCACAGAAATGTTTAAACAGCTTCATCTGTGTTTGAGGCGCAGTTCCATCAGTCGTCAGCAGGGGTCAGTGTTGACTCTGTTTCCGAATATTATTCCTCTGTGATGAATCAAAAATGAATGTGTTTGTCCTAGAAAGGCACTGTAATATTCACTTCTGAAAGATGATATCAGTTTAGCATATTTATTATATAAATGAACATTATATATTATGCTCATCTTCAAAGTATATTTACTGTATTGAGCTTGCTTTATTGTATGAGTTCAAATATTTTTAATGTCTACAACAGCAGCTTCACAGTAAAAAGAAGAAAAAATATTCATCTAATATTAGATTTCAAATGCTAAAACTTAGTTAAGGTGTCCATGTTACAGAGCAATTATGCACACATGCATGCATACAGCACCCACCATAAGGTAATGGGTTCGATTCCCAGTGAATGCATGACCTGAGGGAATGTGCACCTTTAATGTAAGTCACTTTGGGAAAAAAGCGTCTGCCAAACGCATAACTGTAATGTCCATTATTGTGTGTTTCAGTTTGCAGCACTGCAGAAGACAATGTGTTGCATCTGATCTACAGTAACACAAGTGTCTTGTTCTGTGTGTGTGTGCTAGCGCTCTCACCTGTCTCTGTGTGTGTGTGTGGACAGGCGCTGGTCCTGTGAGGCTCATTATACAGCCCTGGTCCGGCCGAGTGTCTGTCCCCTGTATGGCCCTCATGGCTATGTACAAATTGGTGACAGTGATCGGCCGCTCGGCCCGGACGCTGTCAGAAAATGCTTTTCAAAACCTACAGAGGAGGAAGTGGCACCGGCGAGGCCTCATGGGAGCGACTGTCTTAGGAGCCAAAATGTGACAATATGGAGGGAGTTTTGGAGAGTTTTCATACAGCAGGAAAACAACAGACTCCCAGCGAACGGTCAGTGTGTCAACATGTGAAAATCTCAGAGGATTCCTTCATCTCAGATGATATCTGAATATTAACAGAGCAACATTTGGTTGATTTCTACACTCGGAAAAGTAAAATCTTAGTACAAACATAGTAGTAAAATATTCTATTCTTTTAAAATATATTATTTTTTTTAATTATTATATTTTTGCAAAGAAACAAAGGTTTTCAGGGGGTGAATTAAATGAGAAATGTCTTGGTTGTTTTATCTTGAGGCCCCTCATCTGAATATCTGCTGACTT
>CM074440.1:919484-959484 GCA_037101425.1 Elopichthys bambusa | reverse complement strand
ATTATGAAGAGTATGATATAACATGAATTCGTTTGTTGTATATTTCAGTGTTTCCCTGCACGTGTGACCCGTCAGAACAGAACATGAGCTGAGAGCAGGAGAGGTCATCTGAGAGAACAGACGAAAGACAAGAGAAGAGAGGGAAGGAAGGTTCTGGTTCCTGCAGGCGTCAGCGAGGCCCGTCACGACCGAAGCCACAAACACAACATCACTCACAGCAGAGAGAGAGACACGAATAATTCAGTTTGTAATGACTTCTCCACACAACACCTTCATGTAATTCCATTATGGATTTTGCCATAAAGTGATAAATTCATTATTCTGGTGGACAGTAAAAAGCAGCAATAACATCCTCTAATATGCACATTATTCATCGCATTACTCCGAGGGCTGATTTCTCCTGCTTTCCTCTTTCATTTATGAAGCTGCTTTTTCGGAGTGTGATGGGAACGGGATGCATTGTTCTAAAAACTGAATTACCAACGGCGTCCCATCACTTTAGCGCAGCGGCTAATGCGAACTCACGGCGCTGAGGCTTTTTGCCATCATCCGTTTAAAAGGTTTTTCTAAAAGACATGCTTCAGGTTTATGACGCTGACACGTGCGAGAGATCATGAAAACTCACATTAATAGTGTCAGAATCTTTCATTGAGTTTAAGAGATTAATCTTATTGAGAACAGGTGAAATTTACATGGGATATTCTTTGTTTTTACATCTTTCAGTAGTAAATATTGTGTATCATATTAGATAATGACTGGATTTTTTTCCTCAAAAAATACAATATATAAAATGGGAGTTCTGTTGTAGTGTTGATGGTGGTTGTCAAGGTGTTCAGTGTTTTTTTTTAATTTTTTTATTTTTTTTATCATATTATATGAATTTCCTTGTATTTTTTTCCATTTAAGTTTTGCTTAAATTCAATTTACAATTCTACAAATTCAGTTAAAACTCAGGAACTTTACTGGATCGTGGTGGAAACACTGTACAGTGAGCTTTTGTTTGTTATCTATCTATAAAAATAATAATAAATAATTATAACAGTAAGTAATATTTTTTAACAATATACACAAACTGTGTATATATATATATATATATATATACACACACACACATATACAATATATATATATTTATAATTATATATAATTAATCTTATATATTATAAAAATTACAGTTTATATATTAATAATATATGTAAAACTTAATATATAATATTAAAATTATGTTGAAATCAATTCTCTGATGTTCTATAAAAATGCAAAAGTACATTTATATCCCAAACTAAATTTATATATATATATATTAAAATTTTGTTTGGGATATAAATTTATTTTTTCTTTTTTATTAAAATTATAATAAATAATAATTATAATATATAATAAATATATAATGATTATATATATTATTATTATTATTTAATATGCAATATATTATTATTTATCTAATAATTTAATATATTAATAATACATATAATTAATGTTAAATATTATAACAAATACAGTTCATATATTAATAATATATGTAAAAAACGAATCATATATTACTATATTATTACAATTATGTAGAAATTAAGTCTCTGTTCTATAAAAAAATTAGCATTATAAAATGAGCAATTATTTTATCATTGTTTAATAATTATAATTTTATACAATGATTTAATATATTAATAATATATATATATATATTAATGGACCTGTCAACAGATGTCATGTCAATAGATGTTAGATTTTAGATTCATTTATATATTAATTGTCATATCATATATATACACTTTATATATGTACTTTATATAGTGTATATTACTTATATTTTTGCATTTATGGGAATTGTATATGACAACAAACTTGATTATTATATATATTTTAATGATTATTACCAATGTTAAATAATGGCACTGTACTGTAAAGTTTAAGCTGGATTGTTGAAGGCTGAATGGTGTTTGTTAAATGTGTTTTGATTGTTCTTCCTTCTTCATAACTGAAGCCTGCAGTGATTCTCCAGTGCCACTCAGACGTGCTTGACTGCGACTGTAGTGTGTTTGTTTCCGGCGTAACTCGCAGAACTGTTGCGTGTGAGTCTTCGGCGTGAGGACGGTGACGGAGCGATCGGCGTGTCTCAGAGTCACAGATGGCTTCAGTTCTTCACAGCTGTAGATGAGCGTCCGCTGCTTCACGGCCCAGTTTCTCCGTCTGTCTCCTGCATTGCAAATAATTCATTAACCATTTATTTCTTTAAAAAACATATTTTATGCAAATGGAATCAGATGTGGTGTTCTTTTAAATTACCTCAGAAAGCATCAGCCTGCGATGAGAAACTCACGAACTTTCAGAGCGTCTTTTTTTCTCTTGCTTACCTTCTCAAATGAACCTGTAGAACAAGCAACACGCATCACACACACATCTTCTCAGCGTGTGCTAACCTGTTCAAACATTTATAGCGACATTGTGTGAAGTCTAATGCTAACACACTCGAACATTGATGGAGGTGATGTGTGAGGTCATCTGATGCGGCTCTGAGGCGCCTTACAAACGCCAACACATTGTTGAAGATATAGAACAGAAATTACACTGGATTTCCGTCATAAATATATTCTTTTAGGTCTTTCTAGAGAAGGTTTCTCCATACCCAGCTAACAGGGAACATTCTGGCAAGGTTCTCTCAAAGTTATGAGCAAACGTTCACACAACCAAGAAAAATCTTAAAAAACATTTTAAAAACGTTTTCAACATTCAGAGAACCTAGACGAGTAAAGTTTGATAAAGTTTTGTCTAAAATAAAAGAACTGAAAGTCAAATAAATGCTCTTAACATGTTCTAGCACATTGCTAACATGTTTTAGCAAGTTGCTAACTTGTTTTAGTATGATTTGGCATGTAACAGGATGTTTCTAACATGATTTAACATGATGCTAGCATGTTTCTAACATTATTTAGCATGTAACAGGATGTTTCTAACATGATTTAACATGATGCTAGCATGTTTCTAACATTATTTAGCATGTAACAGGATGTTTCTAACATGATTTAACATGATGCTAGTATGTTTCTAACATTATTTAGCATGTAACAGGATGTTTCTAACATGATTTAACATGATGCTAGCATGTTTCTAACATTATTTAGCATGTAACAGGATGTTTCTAACATGATTTAACATGATGCTAGCATGTTTCTAACATTATTTAGCATGTAACAGGATGTTTCTAACATGATTTAACATGATGCTAGCATGTTTCTAACATTATTTAGCATGTAACAGGATGTTTCTAACATGATTTAACATGATGCTAGTATGTTTCTAACATTATTTAGCATGTAACAGGATGTTTCTAACATGATTTAACATGATGCTAGCATGTTTCTAACATTATTTAGCATGTAACAGGATGTTTCTAACATGATTTAACATGATGCTAGCATGTTTCTAACATTATTTAGCATGTAACAGGGTGTTTCTAACATGATTTAACATGATGCTAGCATGTTTCTAACATTATTTAACATGTAACAGGGTGTTTCTAACATGATTTAACATGATGCTAGCATGTTTCTAACATTATTTAGCATGTAACAGGGTGTTTCTAACATGATTTAACATGATGCTAGCATGTTTCTAACATTATTTAGCATGTAACAGGATGTTTCTAACATGATTTAACATGATGCTAGCATGTTTCTAACATTATTTAGCATGTAACAGGATGTTTCTAACATGAATTAGCACATTGCTAACTTGTTTCTAGCATGATATAGTTCATTAATAGCATGATTTAATATGATGCTAACATGTTTTAGCATTTTGTTAACATATTCCCAAACATGATTTAACACATTGCTAACATGTTTCTAGCATGATTTAGCATGTAGCCCGCATGTTTCTAGCATGATGTAACACACTGCTAGCATTTTTCTAGCATGAATGAACACATTTCTAGTGTTTTAACACATTGCTAGCATGTTTCTAGCACAATTTAACACATTGCTAAGATGTTTTAGCATTTTGCTAACACGTTTCTAACATGATTTAACAAATTGCTGACATTTCTAGCATGATTTAGCACATTACTAACATGATGTAACATGTTGCTAGCATTATTTAACATATTCCTAGCATGATTTAACACATTGGTAACACATTTTAGCACATTGCTAGCATTATTTAATATGATGCTTACATGTTGTTAGTGTGATTTAACACATTGCTAACATGTTTCTAACATGATTTAACACATTGCTAACATGTTTTAACATGTTGCTAATATGTTTCTAGCATTATTTGATACATTGATAATTTTTTAGCATGTTGCTAATGTTTCTAACATTATTTAACACATTGCTAACTTGTTTTAACTTGTTGCTAACTTGTTTTAGCATGATTTAATACATTGCTAACATGTTTCTAACATTATTTTACACATTGCTAATGTTTTAACCTGTTGCTAACATGTTACTATAGTTGTATCCCAAATGACGCACTTATGCACTATGCACCTATCCATGGCATGTAGTGTATGAATGTTTTAAGTTTATTTTGTTTATTATTGAGCATCGAAGTCTGCGACAGCTGAGTGCATAAAGTGTCCAACATTCCACACTTAATTTTTTCAGTTAATTTAGCGCATTATCCGGGTATTTAAAGTGTACTTTTTCTTTTTTGGAATTTTCTGTGTGAACGCACTACTCCCACTATTTATACTTAAAAACGTAATAGAATAGTGCATAAGCACACAAACTGGGACACACCTAATGCTTTAGCATGAAAAATAAGAAGAATTAAAGCATTTATCGGGGTTCAAGCATTTAAGGCCTTTAAGCACATATGCGTAAAAAGGAATTGTTTTGTTTAGCAAACATGTAATCACTAAAATCATAGAGGAACAGCTATGATATATGCTAAAAACAAACACAGAGAAAGAATAGGCTTAAACAATAATACTTGATACATACGAAGCATGCTTACACACACACAAACACACACAGACATATTTTCTTGTAGATTCAGTATTTGATATACATGATGGGTAACAATGTTTTCTGCAAATCTTAGTAAAACATCCCGTGAAAATAAATCGAAAACAGCCAAAGTTATATACATTTTCAGCCAAAATAGCCAATTTACCATTAAAAATAGATGGTTTTTACAGCTTTTTAACAGTTATAACGTCCGATCTCCATAAAAGTTGGCATGCTTCTTCAGAGTCATATGCTGCATGAGCTCACTTATGTTTTTGTTTAGATTTTATAGGCTTTTGAGTATATTTTGCCACGCCCATTTTCTAAATTACTGTTATAGCGACCCAAAGGGTAAAGATCAACTTTTTTTTTGTTGATAATTATTGATCTAGAGAGTCCAGAGAATTGTTCTGCACTGGTTTTGTTCCGATCGGGCGAAAAACCTAGGACTAGTTCGCAGAAGTAGGTATTTCAGATATTCGTGAATAATTAATGAACGACTTGATTGACAGCATTGGTTCTTGAGGCAAAGTTGTTCAGAATGAGGAGATCTATCAAATGATATGCATATCGTGTGGATCTGTGAAAGCGCACGTGATTACAGAGGCGTAAGACTCGTTAGCGCCAACTAGTGGCCGATTTATTTCAAAATTCTTACAGACCTCTAGGACCATGAGTCGAACATGCCCACCGCCAATGTCTTCATAGACTATCATACAAGACACTGCATGCTAAATTTCAAGTCGATCGGACTAACAGTTGCATAGTTACAGCTGTTTTCATGTTTTTTTCAAGTTATAGCATCACCTAGTGTACAGTCGATGCAATTTTTTTATCATGATCAAAGATTGAGCCCCTACACACATGTACCAAGTTTGGTGCCAATATTGCATTTTGTTCTCGAGTTATAGCCATTTTAGTAAAAGTGGCTCCGCCCTCATCGTTCGTTTTGGCTCCCCTTAGCCTCTCCTTTTTGATAATTATTGATATTCAGAGAACATTTCTGCACTGGTTTGGTTCTGATCGGGTCAAAAACCTAGGACTAGTTTGCAAAAGTAGGTTTTTCAAAAAACCCTTGACATTTGAGCCAGTGCCTAATGGTTCAGGAGTTATGAGCCATTTCGTACTTTTGACCGCTGTAGCGCCCCCGTCAGGTCGATCGGGGCGAGCCTTGATGACGTTGTAGACGGTATGAGTACTACCAGCCCTCAGAATTTTAAGTCTCTAGTACTTACGGTTTGGTCTGCCCGATCACTTTTAGGGGAGAATGCTGATCCTTGGAAAATTTAACAATTACAATAGTGTTTCAGCGCTACGCTCTTGACCCCCTAATAATAAGCAGCAGCAGCTGACAGGTAAACGCTCTTCTAAGAAACACACACACACCTCAGTACACACGTGTGAACGCTTTCATCACATCCACACACACAACTCAACAGGTGCTCAGAATCACCGGCGAGAGACTGACGCGAGAGCCTGTGAGCTGTAATCACAGGTGCTCGCGGCTCTTTGTAAACATCCAGATCAGTGTAGAGCAGAATGAATCGAGGAGGAAGAGAAATCAAACCTGCTGTTCTTCACAGTCTGTGTAAACCACGATCAATTTCTTAGAAAAGTAATTTCTTCACATCTTTAACGTCACAGTGCCTGAACAATGGAAACTCGATAAAAAAAGAGGGATCCTTAAAAGTGTTTCTTTCAGGGAAAACTGATGTGTTAAAGGAAAAGCTTACAGAAAAATGCAAATGTCGTTTACTCAAGGTTTGACAGATATCTGTTAGCATTTACATTCATCTCTATGGTAGTCTGTCTCTTCGGCATGAGTGAACCATAAATGTCACATGACCCTAATGCAAAATGACATCATGTCACCGCTGACGGTCTGATGACATCACACAGTCTTCTGCTGGAATGATTTAAATCGCAGCTTTCAATGTCATCATAGCCTGAGATGAGCTGCTGACATCAGATTATGGGTTACGAGTCGACTGAAAGCTTTTTACCGTCAATCATTCTGTGTGAATATTCCCTGAGGTCAAAGGTCAGAGGTCAAAGCTCGAAGCAGACTGTCAGCTGGCAGCGACCCCAAAATGTGTCAACACAAAAGACACCAGACGCTTCTTCCTTCTGTTCCTGAGACCTTCCAATGACATTATCTAACGACATGCAGCTTATATCGGCTGAATATTCATCAATACAGGTATTTAATATATACATCACTGTTCAAAAGTTTTAAAGAAACTAATACTTTCATTCATCACAGATGGATTAAAAATACGTGTATAATGTTACAAAAGATTCTATTTCAAATAAATTTATATTCATCAAAGAATCCTGAAAAATAAAATGTATCACAGTTTCCGCAAAAATATGAAACTGTTTTCAACATTGATAATAATCATAAATTTCTTGTTAAGCTCATTTCTTGAGCAGCAAATCAGCATATTAGAATGATTGCTGAAGGATCATAAAACCAGATTTGCGAGTTATAAAGTCAGAACTGAGTTATAAAGTCAGAATTGCGAGTTATAAAGTCGGAATTGCGAGTTATAAAGTCAGAATTATGTGATATAAAGTCAGAATTGTGTGATATAAAGTCAGAATTGCGAGTTATAAAGTCAGAATTGTGTGATATAAAGTCAGAATTGTGTGATATAAAGTCAGAATTGTGTGATATAAAGTCAGAATTGCGAGTTATAAAGTCAGAATTGTGTGATATAAAGTCAGAATTATGTGATATAAAGTCAGAATTATGTGATATAAAGTCGGAATTGTGAGATATAAAGTCAGAATTGTGTGATATAAAGTCAGAATTGCGAGTTATAAAGTCGGAATTGCGAGTTATAAAGTCAGAATTATGTGATATAAAGTCAGAATTGTGTGATATAAAGTCAGAATTGCGAGTTATAAAGTCAGAATTATGTGATATAAAGTCAGAATTGCGAGTTATAAAGTCAGAATTATGTGATATAAAGTCAGAATTGCGAGTTATAAAGTCAGAATTGCGAGTTATAAAGTCAGAATTATGTGATATAAAGTCAGAATTATGTGATATAAAGTCAGAATTGTGTGATATAAAGTCAGAATTGTGTGATATAAAGTCAGAATTGCGAGATATAAAGTCAGAATTATGTGATATAAAGTCAGAATTGTGTGATATAAAGTCAGAATTGCGAGTTATAAAGTCGGAATTGCGAGTTATAAAGTCAGAATTATGTGATATAAAGTCAGAATTATGTGATATAAAGTCAGAATTATGTGATATAAAGTCGGAATTGTGTGATATAAAGTCAGAATTGCGAGTTATAAAGTCGGAATTGCAAGATATAAAGTCGGAATTGCAAGATATAAAGTCGGAATTGCGAGTTATAAAGTCGGAATTGCGAGATATAAAGTCGGAATTGCGAGTTATAAAGTCGGAATTGTGAGTTATAAAGTCGGAATTGCGAGTTATAAAGTCGGAATTGTGAGATATAAAGTCGGAATTGCGAGTTATAAAGTCGGAATTGTGAGATATAAAGTCGGAATTGTGAGATATAAAGTCGGAATTGTGAGTTATAAAGTCGGAATTGTGAGTTATAAAGTCGGAATTGTGAGATATAAAGTCGGAATTGTGAGTTATAAAGTCGGAATTGTGAGTTATAAAGTCGGAATTGTGAGATATAAAGTCGGAATTGTGAGTTATAAAGTCGGAATTGTGAGTTATAAAGTCGGAATTGTGAGATATAAAGTCGGAATTGTGAGTTATAAAGTCGGAATTGTGAGTTATAAAGTCGGAATTGTGAGTTATAAAGTCGGAATTGTGAGTTATAAAGTCGGAATTGTGAGATATAAAGTAAGAATTGTAAGATATAAAGTAAGAATTGTGAGATATAAAGTCGGAATTGTGAGTTATAAAGTCGGAATTGTGAGTTATAAAGTCGGAATTGTGAGTTATAAAGTCGGAATTGTGAGTTATAAAGTCGGAATTGTGAGATATAAAGTCAGAAGTGCAAGAAAAAAGTCAGAATTGCGAGTTTATATCATCTTTTTCTCGCAATTGCAAGGTTATATTTCACAATTTAATATATATAATTGATATAAACTCGCAATTGCGTATTATAATGTCTGATTATAGTTTATATCTCACAATTCTGACTTTATAACTTGCAATTGCATGTTATAAAGTCGGAATTGCGAGATATAAACTCGCAATTTTGAGAAAAAAAAGTCAGAATTGTGAGATAAAAAAATTATTTATTTTATTTTTTTAGTGTCAGAAACAAGCTTCCATAACACTGTGAGCTGAAACACACGGCAGCACATGTTGTCATTCGGTCCGTCTCAGGGGTTTAACTCTGTTAATTGGATCACAGTAACCATCCATCTCTCACGGCACTGACTGACCCGCTTACAGAACACGCAGTCCACACTTGTTCGCAACTACTGTCCATCCACTACTGTCGCCGGAGCTCAAGGTCAACATGTTCAGAACGGTATACCAGCAAGCAAAGAAACATCCAGGGGTGAGTCCAACACCGACATTCACTTAGTTGGGTTTATAAGACATTTCATATTCAATAATAATATTTGAAGATGAGAACAAAACTGAATATTACTGTCTTTACAGCAGAATTTGAATTTGTCTCATATTTGATGAAGTTTTGCATCACTGATTCTGTTATTTTCCTGTTTATTTCTGTGAAGCTGCTTTGAAACAGTCTGTGTTGTATAAAGCGATGTAGAAATAAGCTTTCAATTGAAATAGATGTGAAATGACTGTCAGCTTCATCATCACTGTCCTCTATTGTGATGCTGCATCATAGTTTTTCTGAGAACAGTGAAGAGTTTTTATTGACATTCCCATTAATAGTTTTACTGTAGATAAACAAAATAATTACAGTCAAAGGTTTACTTCACCACATAAAAAAAAAAAAAAAAAAAAAAAACACTAAACGATAAACCCAAGACGAACAAAACAAACACTGCTTTCTCAAACAACAGCTCCATTTATGACAGTGCGTGTGATGACCCAGATTCTCATGTTTGGCGGGTTACCAAAACTGAATGAACGACTGTTACGCAAACGCCACTGTGTTTAGCAGCAACATATTAAGAGTGATTATTATGTAACACACGACTGGTGAACTATTTGAGATTCTTATATTTCAGAGGCCTGTAAATGCATGGAACTACTGTCTACAGAAAACAGGACAAACGTATTGACCTTTGCAGTCTGACACTCAAACTTCTATAGCAAAAACTCTTTCTGTGAGAAGATATTTCACTGAAGGGACAGAAAACTCTGGGACCGGCAGCTGCTGAATTCAGTTTACGTCTTTGAGTTGTTGCAGGTCAGGAGCAGATGTTGCAGCAGATGCTGTTAAAGCTGTCTCTCTCTCTCTCTCTCTCTCTTTTTTTTTACGGCCATCACACAGGTGTTACAGTGACTAACAAGTGTGACTTCACAAATAAAAAAGAAAGTTGTTGTTTTCCTCACTCAAAAGTGTGAACACTGAATATGACACTCATGAAAAGCGCACAGAGCAAAGCGCCACATATATGTGTCCATGAATTTTGTTCATTTATCAAGTCTGTTTCACTTCCCCAGCTGACAAAAAGGTGTTCTAGGAACGTTTTGCTAATGTTCTTATTACGTTATGAAAAAGTTTTTTTTCTGAATGTCTTCTCAACATTGAAAACACATGGAAGCTTGTTTCTGCCACGGATTAAAAAATATATATATATATATATAATAATAAATACATTTTATCTCATCTTTTTATCTTATAACTTTTTATCTCGCAATCCTGACTTTTTTTCTCAGAAAGTTTCTGAGAAATTCTGACTATATCTCGCAATTCTGACTTAAATCGCAATTGCGAGTTTATATCTCGCAGTTGACTTTATATCTTGCAACTTTATATCTAACAATTCTGACTTTATATCTGTCAACTGAGTTTATATCTCACAATTCCGACTTTATAACTCACAATTCTGACTTTATATCACACAATTCTGACTTTATAACTCGCAATTCTGACTTTATATCTTACAATTCTGACTTTATATCTCGCAGTTCTGACTTTATAACTCGCAATTCTGACTTTATATCTTACAATTCCGACTTTATATCTTACAATTCCGACTTTATATCTCACAATTCTGACTTTATAACTCGCAATTCTGACTTTATATCTTACAATTCTGACTTTATATCTTACAATTCCGACTTTATATCTCACAATTCTGACTTTATAACTCGCAATTCTGACTTTATATCTTACAATTCCGACTTTATAACTCACAATTCTGACTTTATATCACACAATTCTGACTTTATAACTCGCAATTCTGACTTTATATCTTACAATTCTGACTTTATATCTCGCAGTTCTGACTTTATAACTCGCAATTCTGACTTTATATCTTACAATTCCGACTTTATAACTCACAATTCTGACTTTATATCACACAATTCCGACTTTATATCTCACAATTCTGACTTTATATCTGTCAATTGACTTTATATCACACAATTCTGACTTTATATCACGCAATTCTGACTTTATAACTCACAATTCTGACTTTATATCACGCAATTCTGACTTTATAACTCACAATTCTGACTTTATATCACGCAATTCTGACTTTATAACTCACAATTCTGACTTTATATCACGCAATTCTGACTTTATAACTCACAATTCTGACTTTATAACTCACAATTCTGACTTTATATCTGTCAATTGACTTTATAACTCGCAATTCTGACTTTATAACTCACAATTCTGACTTTATATCACGCAATTCTGACTTTATATCTGTCAATTGACTTTATAACTCGCAATTCTGACTTTATAACTCACAATTCTGACTTTATATCACGCAATTCTGACTTTATATCTGTCAATTGACTTTATAACTCACAATTCTGACTTTATATCTGTCAATTGACTTTATATCAAACAATTCTGACTTTATAACTCACAATTCTGACTTTATATCTGTCAATTGACTTTATATCTCACAATTCTGACTTTATATCTGTCAATTGACTTTATATCTCACAATTCTGACTTTATATCTGTCAATTGACTTTATATCTCACAATTCTGACTTTATATCTGTCAATTGACTTTATATCTCACAATTCTGACTTTATAACTCACAATTCTGACTTTATATCTGTCAATTGACTTTATATCTCACAATTCTGACTTTATATCACACAATTCTGACTTTATATCTGTCAATTGACTTTATATCTCACAATTCTGACTTTATATCTGTCAATTGAGTTTATATCTCACAATTCTGACTTTATAACTCACAATTCTGACTTTATATCTGTCAATTGACTTTATATCTCACAATTCTGACTTTATATCTCACAATTCTGACTTTATATCTGTCAGTTGAGTTTATATCTCACAATTCTGACTTTATAACTCACAATTCTGACTTTATATCTGTCAATTGACTTTATATCTCACAATTCTGACTTTATATCTCACAATTCTGACTTTATATCTCACAATTCTGACTTTATATCTCACAATTCTGACTTTATATCTGTCAGTTGAGTTTATATCTCACAATTCTGACTTTATAACTCGCAATTGTGAGAAAAACGTCAGAACTGTGAGATAAAAAGTTGCAATGACCTTTTTTATTCGGTGGCGGAAACAAGCTTTCATAAAAACATTCTGTTTTTAAAATCTTTAAATAAAATGTCTTGGTTATACGAGCATTAAGAGAACATTACATTTTATCATTCTACAAACATTATGGGAATGTCACTTTGTAATGTTCTCTCACCATTCTAAAATAAATTGTTACATTTAAAAACGTCCAACTGAAACAAATTATGAAGAAAAAAAAAAAAAAAACATTCCATGAACGATGTACAAATAAGGTTTTTGTGCTAACATTTTGAGAACATTATTAAAGACCAGATAACTTTGAATTAACTTTCTATTAATGTTACTGGAAGAACGTTTGATCATAACGTTGAGAGAACCTTGCCAGAACGTTCTGAGAACATTTCCTGTTAGCTAGGTCTTTCAGCATGTGTACAGCATACACTGATCCACAAAGAACTAAAACATCAAAAAAATATATAATGACATTTTAAATAAATTGTTCAGCAGAAAAGTAAAAAATGTGAGGAAAAACGCGCACTACAATGTGAACAAATTACAGAGAAAATTGCTTTAGTTTTTGTATTTTCAATCAAAGTTCCCACTTAATCAAACACAGTATTAAGAGCTTGCGAGGCTGTGAAGACTAAAACTAAAAATGGTTATATATAAAAATAAAAAAAATACAAACAAAGACTAATTGAAAATCAAGATATAATCAACTTCATCATCTACCCAAAGATGTTCAAACCAACTATCAAACCAGACGAACACACTCGATGCAAAAACATCAATTGACCACAAAACGCCCATCAGGATTGAGCTCAGCTGCGAGATGAGAGAAACCAAAGCAAAAACACATGTTGCGCTCGGCTTAGGACGCTTAAACATATTTGATAAACTAATTTGAATATCTCCCAGTAACCCCTGGGGGATTATGCAAATAACTGTTACAGGAGGCAGTTTTGACAACATAAGGCTAAGTCTGTGTCTGCCTGTCTTTCACTTTCTCAAACGCAGAAAAAATGTGGCGATTCTGCCATCCGAACTGATGCGTCACATTTCCTCTTTTAATATGTATTTCTATTCTAATCCCTGTTATCATTTACACACACACACACACACACACTGAAGTCTCCTGGTAGGATGTGTGCGTGTGTGTGATCCTGTCACTCAGTCTGATCGGCAGCGCACACACACACAAGTGACTGTGTCCTTCGTCACTCAACCCAGACTGACACACACAGTGTGTCTCCATGCATATAAAAGAGAGAGTGTGTGTGTGTTTGTTCATTTAGACCGGAAACCTACTCCACGCAAGTACATGAACACACACACACACTTCTAACTGCACAAGCTCCATTTCACACACCGCTGCGTTCTGAAACGTGTCAGGCAGCGTCTCCTGCGCTCGCTTCCCTCTTTCAGCTCAAAATCGCTCATGATAAAGCAGCATTTCTTGCTGAGTTAGTTAAAGTTACTTAAACCAGATGAGTCATTACTCGGGTATTTACATTTATGCGTTTGGCATATGTTGTTTTCCAAAGTCACTTGCATTGAATTCAAGGTGTACATGTAATCAGTTCACTGGGAATCGAATCCATGGTGTTGCTTTTCACCGAGGAAAGTTACAGGAAAGCTATATAAATGTGCAACTAATTTTATGTTTATGGTATAGCATTGCTGTAGCTTAAACAGTAAAGTATGGCGCTTGCAACACGATCCTTCACGCACGTGAAAAGCGCGAAGGCGCCCCCTGGTGGCTGATTTCTTTCGAATTTCTCACAGGCCTCTAGAGCCGTGAGTCAAACAGGCCCCGCGAGTTTCGTTCCGATCGGCCTCCGTTAACCTTGTTTGATAGCTGCTTAAAATTCATTGGTCGATGGGGGACATGTTTTTTGAGATACATCAATGTTCTCATAGACAGTCATGGCACCTCGGATGAAGACACTCCATGCCAATTTTCAAGTCGATCGAAATAACGGTGAAGTAGTTACAGCTGTTTTCATGTTTTCTTGCTGTTATAGCGCCACCAAGTGGCCAGTCGCCGCGTCCATTTTGACACGACCACAGAATGAGCTCTTACATAGGTGTGCCAAGTTTGGTGAAAATATCTCATTCCGTTCACGAGTTAGAGCCATTTTAGTCAAAGTGGCTCCGCCCACTTCAAACGTTTTGGCGGCCCTTAACGACCGAGAATTTAAATTTAAATTTTTTTTGGGAATATTATTGACAGACTCTGTAGAATCTCGCTGTACTGATTTGGTTCCGATCGGGCCAAAACCTAGGACTAGCTCACAAAAGTAGGTTTTTCAAAAAAATCCAAAATACCCAAAAATTTCGCCCATCTTGAACCAAGGATTCCAACAACATAAGACACTTGAGCCTTGAGTCATTTCGTACTTTTCGCCGCTGTAGCGTATAGTATAGTACAGTACAGTGTAATATATATATATATATATATATATATCCACCAGGAGTCTTGGTGACGTTGTAAATGGTGTGAGTACTACCAGCCCTCAAAGTTTCAAGTCTCTACGACTTACGGTTTGATCTGCCCGATCACTTTTAGCTTTTTTAACTTTTACAATAAAGCTTCAGTACTTGAACCCCTTAATAACACTAGGACATGTTTCTCATGTACAGCAGGGCGGCGCTCTTGTGATGTGTTTGCCAAGCATTTTTGCACTGGAGTGTATTTTTACTTTACTGAACTCACACTGAACACGAGACACTGACGTCTGATGATCTTCTCGTCCTCTTTCAGCTCATCCCTCAGTTCATCTTTCTGTTTGTGGGTATGGGGGGAGCTTCTCTCTATCTGATCCGACTGGCTCGTGGACCTCACGTCAGGTGAGATGGACAAAACCACCCGGAAAATCATCACACTTTAGAGTGCAGTTACTGAGCATTTACAGTACACACTCATAAAGGGAAATGGACATAATTTAAAAATGTTGTTTCACACCTGTTGGACTTTCTTCAGTGGAAGATGTTCCAAAGAAGATATAAGAGCAGTTTGTATGTTCTAAACCTGACACAAGACAATCAGTCACATGACATCATATTGTGCTGTTACAATGTAACAGCACAGTGTAACATTTGTAACACAGGCAATATAAAATCTGATATGATGAGCTGTTGTTAGTTGCTTCTGTTTGTTGTGTGTATTAATTCATCCCTGTGAGAAACAACCTTTGCTTAATGTATGGAAGCTTGTTTCTGCCATGAAATGAAAAATAAAAAATTACTTTATTTTCTCAGAATTGCAAGATTTAAACTTGCAATTGCATGTTATAATGTCCAATTGTGAGGGAAAAAGACTGACATTTTTTTTTTTTTTATCAGAATTGCGAGTTTATATCTCGCAATTCTGACTTTATATCTCGCAATTCTGACTTTATATCACGCAATTCTGACTTTATAATGCAATTCAGACTTTATAACTTGCAATTCCGACTTAATAATCACAATTCTGACTTTATATCACACAATTCCGACTTTATATCACACAATTCCGACTTTATATCTCGCAATTCTGACTTTATAATACAATTCTGACTTTATATCTCACAATTCTGACTTTATAATGCAATTCAGACTTTATAACTTGCAATTCCGACTTAATAATCACAATTCTGACTTTATATCACAATTCCGACTTTATATCTCGCAATTCTGACTTTATAATACAATTCTGACTTTACAACTCGCAATTCCAACTTTATATCACACAATTCCGACTTTATAACTCGCAATTCCGACTTAATATCACAATTCTGACTTTATACCTCGCAATTCTGACTTTATATCACAATTCTGACTTTATACCTCGCAATTCCGACTTAATATCACAATTCTGACTTTAAAATACAATTCTGACTTTATACCTCACAATTCTGACTTTACAACTCGCAATTCCGACTTTATATCTCGCAACTCCAACTTTATATCTCGCAACTCCAACTTTATATCTCAATTCTGACTTTACAACTCGCAATTCTGACTTTACAACTCGCAATTCAGACTTTATAATGCAATTCTGACTTAATATCACAATTCTGACTTTATATCACAATTCTGACTTTATAACTCGCAATTCCGACTTTATAACTCGCAATTCCGACTTAATATCACAATTCTGACTTTAAAATACAATTCTGACTTTATACCTCACAATTCTGACTTTACAACTCGCAATTCCGACTTTATAACTTGCAATTCCGACTTTATATCTCGCAACTCCAACTTTATATCTCGCAACTCCAACTTTATATCTCGCAACTCCAACTTTATATCTCGCAACTCCAACTTTATATCTCAATTCTGACTTTACAACTCGCAATTCTGACTTTACAACTTGCAATTCAGACTTTATAATGCAATTCTGACTTAATATCACAATTCTGACTTTACAACTCGCAATTCCGACTTTATAACTCGCAATTCCGACTTTATAATGCAATTCTGACTTAATATCACAATTCTGACTTTATATCTCAATTCTGACTTTATACCTCGCAATTCTGACTTTATAATGCAATTCTGACTTTACAACTCGCAATTCTGACTTTATAATGCAATTCTGACTTTATAACTCGCAATTCCGACTTAATATCACAATTCTGACTTGCAACTCGCAATTCCGACTTTATAACTCGCAATTCCAACTTACCACAATTCTGACTTTATAACTTGCAATTCCGACTTTATAACTTGCAATTCCGACTTAATATCACAATTCTGACTTTATATCACACAATTCCGACTTTATATCTCGCAATTCTGACTTTATAATACAATTCTGACTTTACAACTCGCAACTCCGACTTTATAACTCGCAATTCTGACTTTATAACTCGCAATTCCGACTTTATATCTCACAATTCTGACTTTATATCTTGCAATTCAGACTTTATAACAAGCAATTCTGAGAAAAAAAGTAAATTCCCTTTTTTATTTAGTGGTGGAAACAAGCTTACATATTAATGAACAATGGCAGTCTGCCAAAAAAACTGGCCTCCGTCACCTCCTCCTGATAATTACCCTCCTTCAGTTTTACCCTCCTTTACAGTCACTCATCCTCATCGTCTCTCCCTCCTTCCCAGTGCTGTTTTTTCACTCGCTCTCTTTCTCTTCTCTGGTCTGGCCTTACCCTCATTCTGTCAGCTGGGACAGGAAGAATAACCCTGAACCGTGGAACAAACTCGACCCGACCTATCAGTACAAGGTAAATAGCCCAGCGACTGCTCTGTGATCAGCTGCAGACTGACAGCGCAGACAGATCCGTCACTCCTGCTGTTCCTGGATCAGCCGGCGAAGTTTCATCGCACACGATGGAGCGATGCGTGACAGGAGACGTCAAGCCGTATATTAGCAAACACAAGCACTATTCTATGCTGTTTTTAGTATAGTGTGTTCACATCGAAATTTCCAAAAAGGAAAAAAAAGGGCACTCCAAATGCCTGGATGATGCTATTAATTAACCCGACAAAACGAACACACTTCATGCACTTTAATATGGAGCATTAAAGTCATGAAAGGGAAGTTGGCTTCACGAACAAGAACAAATGTAGGGGTATTTTCTATTGGTGGATCTCATGTAAGTGACAGGTTGCCCCGCCCTCATCATCAGAGAAGAGAAGAGATGCTGCAAGAGGAAGGAGAAGATATTAAGTTGGCCTGAGAAAGTCAACATACTTGAAATGCTATTTAAACTTCTTCTGACTCAAAAACTGAGCGACTAAAGATTGCCCATTATACACAAGATGAATGATATTTCATTTTTAACCACTACAGAGACATCTGAGCCAGCGGCAAATGTCAGAAGGACTAGCCAAGGTACAGCTGTTCTCAGCTGGGTACATTAGCACTGAGCGCCTGGTGATCGCCTGGATCTCACAGCTCCAACAACGTCAGATCATAAAATAGCCGATATCTTTATAAATAAACCACAGATTTAAACTACATTCTCGCCTAAAAACTTTTAAAACTAACCGTACCGCTATTAATGTGCTATATCTTTTCTAAAAAATCATGTTAGCAAAATGCTAAATCACACTAGCAACTTGCTAGCAACGTGGCAAATCATGATAACATAATTAATGCTAGTAATGTGTTAAAACATGTTAGCATTGTGCTAATTAATGCTGGCAACGTGCTAAAACATGTTGCTAACATGTTTGCAATATGCTAATTCATGCTAGCAATGTGTTAAAACATGATAATTCATGCTAACAATGTGCTAATTCATGCTAGCAACATGCTAATGTTAACAATGTGTTAAAATATGTTGGCAATGTGTTAATTCATGTTACATTGCACACTAGCAATGTGCAACAACATGTTAACTAATGCTAGCAATGTGTTAAAATATGTTAGCAATGTGTTAAAACATGCTAATTCATGCTAGCATTTTGTTAATTTGTGCTAGCAACATGCTAATTAATGCTACCAATGTGTTAAAACGGTTCTGTTTTCTGAAAGTGTATTGCCTTCAAACTTTAAGCATTAAAACTACTTTAAACTTCAAACTACTCCAAACTGAAAACCTTTGAAAACCAAAGCTTTTAAAACTTCTTCAAACTTTCTGGTCATGCTTTCTTAAGCCAACTTCAAAGTTTGTCTTGAACTTTTTTTTTTTTTTTATCTAGTTTTGATTACGAGGCACATGAATTTAAAAACTACAGATAATTAATTTATAATAAACACTACAATATTCCATAAAAAAATAAGAATTGTCCATTTTATTTTCAAGTCTCGTGCGCCTGAGGCTCGTGTGAAAAACAACGCGTTCGGTCACGTCTGCGTTAGAAAGAATAATTTATATCGCAGCGGGTGAATTTTTTGTTCTCGTTTGGAACATCTTGATCACCTCCAACCATTAATGAAAGTATTAACGAAGGCAGACAGAGAGAATGAGAGACGTTTCCTCAGAGGACACACGCGTGTTCATGGGAAGTCTGCGTTCGGGCTCACCAAAGGTCACGACTCAACATGTTTGATTCTCAAAAGGAGCCAAAGGTCAGAAATCAAGAATCCAGTGGCGTCTCAACATTAATCATAATGAGAGAAACAGAAGCAGAGAGAGAGAGAGATCAATGAGAATATGAGAATAAAATAACACCGGCTGAAGAACATGTCTCCTGTCACACATTCAGAACGTAAACACGCTTTCTGTCACAGAAAACCTGATGCTCCGAGACCTTTTCACAAAAACAGCAAAGCATGAATGCAGGAACTGTGGGATTTTTTCAGCTGTTTCATGGTCAAGCAGGAGGAAATGGTGCGTTCTGGTCACTTAGTAAAGAAAAAGCAAACTCTCCTCAACAAGAGGAATCATTTATGTCATAAACGCTGCATTATACACTTAAAGGATTAGTTCACTTCAGAATTAAAATTTCCTGATAATTTACTCACCTCCATGTCATCCAAGATGTTCATGTCTTTCTTTCTTCAGTCGAAAAGAAATTGAGGAAAACATTCCAGGATTGTTCTCCATATAGTGGACTTCACTGGGGTTCAACGGGTCCAAATGTCAGTTTCAGCTTCAAAGAGCTCTACACGATCCCAGACGAGGAATAAGAGTCTTATCTAGAGAAACCATCGGCCATTTTCTAAAAAAAATAAAAATTATATACTTTTTAGCCACAAATGCTCATCTTGCTCTGTGATGCGCCACGCATGACGTAATCACGTTGGAAAGGTCACGCGTGACGCAGGCGGAAGATCCAGTGTTTACAAAGCGAATGTGCAAAGACTAAGTCAAACGGCCTTTACAAAAAAAGGTAAAACAACGATGTCGGACGATTTTGAAGTTGGAGGAGAAAATGAGGAGTTACTTCCGCTTACGTCACGCGTGACCTTTCCAACATGATTACGTAATGCGTGGCGCATCGCAGTGCAAGACGAGCATTTGTGGTTAAAAAGTATATAATCTTTTTTTATATATAAAATTTATAAAATCTAGATAAGACTCTTATTCCTCGTCTGGGATCGTGTAGAGCTCTTTGAAGCTGAAACTGACATTTGGACCTGTTGAACCCCAGTGAAGTCCACTATATGGAGAAAAACCCTGGAACGTTTTCCTCAAAAACCTTCATTTCTTTTCAACTAAAGAAAGAAAGACATAAATATCTTGGATGACATGGAGGTGAGTAAATGATCAGGAATTATTAATTCTGAAGTGAACTAATCCTTTAATGGGTTCTTAGAACATTTTGTTAGCTGGGATCCATTGACAGTATAGCTATGTAAATATTCTTTATTGAATCAGTTCACAAACCCTAAAAGTCTCACACACTTTTCCTGAAAAACAAACACGGAGCCAGATCACGTAACAAAGGGCTGCAGAACCTGTCAGACGCTGTGTGTGTTTGTGTTTGTGTGTGTGTGCGCTCTTGTTTGTCGTTTATGATATTCTGATGATCTTAATTTACGCTAACTACATTTAAATGTATTCTCTCGTTCTCTCTACACAGTTGGTGGCCATCACCACAGACTATGAGAGTCTGAAGAAGGAAGGACCTGACTTCTAAAAGACCTCAGAGGAGCTACACACACACACACACACACACACACACACACACACTCTACAGGTTTACTTGCTAAACGCTGTATCCCTGATTCACCTGCTTCCACTGAAAACAAATTAATTCAGTCCTTTTAATAGCTAGCTAAAATATGAAGCAGCACAACTGTTTTCAAGATTAATGAAATAAATGTTTCCTGAACAGCAAATCAGCATATTGGAATGATTTCTGAAGGATCATGTGACACTGAAGACTGGAGTAATGATGACTTTGATTAATGTTTCACAAGAGACATATATACAGGGCCTAAAACTAACTTTTTGCCACACTGTACTACTGAGATACTGTAGCTCAAATTGCTCAAGAAGTTAATGCTGGTTATGAGGAAGGTGGTCATAATGTTATGCCTGATTGGTGTATATGATCACATTGTGCACCTTTCACATGTGAAATGTGAAGATTCATTGTGGTTTGACATCAGTAATGATTCTCACGTGATTCCACAACATTGTAATTTCTGGGTGAACTATTTCTTGAAAAAGCATGAAAATCGAATGTATTTGTCACATGCATCCCATGCAGTTTGAGTCTCTATTTGTTTGAGAACACAAATGTTTGCCGTCTTTGTCCATCCGCCGAAAACCACATTTTTGTGGCCCTTTAGAAAAACCCCTAAGTTTGTTGTGGGCATATTTGCGGGACATTAGGAGGGAGAATTGCCGGCTAGCGTGTGCATACTGAGAATAATGCATGTTATCTAGCAGCAATCACTCCTGTCCTCTGCACAGCTGGGTACCCAAACACACACACCGAAAGCATTCAGTGCTTCAATAAAGGATATGCTCCTCGTCTCTGCCTTCACACACACACCTCCAGACGCTCCACCTGCGGCGTGTGAGAGCTGCTTCTGTCAGGCTCCAGCACATGCTGACAGGTAATCAGGTTGGTTGAAGAAACGCATCAGGCATAATCACACACAGACACACACACAGGGGCCGTCATTACCTAAGCGGAAGGCGCGGCGACCCGTCATGATTGCATTGCCTCCATTTGTTATTCTTTGTATCGCTATTCATCTACAGGCTGAATGCAATCTACACACACAGTGAGCAAAACACCTCCAACTACAGCAAAAATCACAATAAAAACATGGTGTTATGCATATTCTGCTCTAACATACACTCGAGCTGAGGTGTTCAGAGACTCGTGACGGCCGTGTGTTTGTGAGCATCTTAAGATCACATTGATTAATGACTAAGACCACCTGTAAATCCTCATCCATTACTTGAACTAAGCAATGCATGAACGTCGTTATATTAGCAGCAGAATATCCATATATCTAGTGAGCTGAAGTCTCTATTCAGATCATATAAACACCCTTCAGAAATAAATAATGAAAAATCACAAGTAATGACTTGTGAAAAAACTGTCTAGGAACCAGATATGTAAATTAGCTTGCGTTTTAGTATCCATGCGTCGCTGAAATCATGGACCATGTGAGATGTGGTGATGGAGATGCATGTCATTATCAATTACATGCTGAAGAACTTTAACAATTATACAAATGAAAAACTAATTTTCGACATTATTTGACTTACCTGCATTCATCATAACTTGTAACTGCTGAACTGCGATTCTCATAACAGTATGACATCAAAATGATGAGGTTGTGCATTCAGACACTTCACGTCTGAAATAAAGGAAACTTTTGTAACACCAAACAATGCAGATTTACTCACCCTCACTTCATTCTGTGACTCTTTCTTCATCAGACGTTCGCACACGGCCCTTTTATCAGATAGTGACCAACACCAGTCAGATCTGAGAGCCGCAGTGAGACTTTATGACTTTAGATGTTTTGGAATAAAGTCTCGTGGACTGTTGCTTTATGACACTGATTTGGTGTTTTTGTCGTTTCATTCTTGGCTGAACTATTCCTTTAATTATCAGTGGTTGTTTCTCAGGGTCCTGTTTAATAAGACAAAGAGAAAATGACAAACACACGATAAGAGAAGCGGTGCAGTCTGTTCCGGCCTCCGGCTCCGTGTGTGTGTGTGTGTGTGTGAGTGTGTGTGTGTGTCGGTGTGTGTGAGCGAGTATATGTGAGTTTGAGCGAATGAGTGTGTGTGTTTGAGAGTGTGAGGTGAGAACAGCTTCCTCGAGCTGTTGGTCACAGCTGAGACTTCAGTCAGTGTGAAAATCTGTTTACCAGACATACGTGTGTGTGTGTGTGTGTGTGTGTGTTCAGCCTCTCAGCTCAGGTGTAAACAAACTCAAGTGTGTGTTTGCATGGCTGTCAAATATACACAGAAAATACAGTTAAAGTATCAGTACTGAGGTAAAATATTAAAGTATCTAGACAAAAGCAAACTTGAGTGAAAGCAAAGAAGTTCAAAGTCATCATAAAAATTAAAATTGACAATTCTTATTTTTTTTAATGGAATATCGCAGTTCTTATTCTAAATCAGTGCTCATCATTATTGTGTTAAATTCACGTTCCTGGTAATCTTGAATCAGAATCTCTTCTCTGATGACGAGGGCGGGGCAACCTGTCACTCACATGAGATCCACCAATAGCAAACCATCAAATCAATTCCCCACAGACAAAATCAAGCCCCGCCCTACATTTGTTCTTGTTTGAGATGTCACTTAATAGAAAAGACTTCATTTTCATGCCGACTTTAATACTAAAGATAAAATTGTTTCCATTAGCTTTAGATACAGACTGTATTGACAGATGAAGCAGAATAACTGATAAAAATGAAACGAACAAGAAAATGATTTTTGCCGTGAAAATGTAGTTAGTAGTAAGTACTCAATCTGTAGTACTTAAGTGGAAATTACAGTAAAAAATCCCGTAAATGATTAAGGTACAGTTCACCTAAAATAAATGTTCTTTTCTGATGTCGTTCTTATGGGAATAAAATGACTTTCTAATCGTATAAATCTGACTTTTTTTCTTTCTCGCAATTAGGAGAAAAAAAGTCGCAATTACCTTTTGCAGAAACAAACTTACACGTGTTTTAAACCCGTATTAACCCATAATGATGGGCGCTTTTCAAAACTTTTATCAGGAATAATGAGGGACGATGAACAAAAGTTAATTTCTGGCTGAACCCTTCCTGCAAGTACAGTAATGTAGTGTGTGTGTGTGTGTGTTATTCATCGGGTCTGTCAGGCTCTTAACCAATGAGTGAAGCTTCTCTCCACTGGATTGTTATGGCTCTATAAGAGACACTTGCACTTTATTATGAAATAATTACGACACATTAGCCATTGTTTGGAGTTTAAATGGGACTCTACAACGCCACTTAAGCCATCGACTCTGTAACGCCACATCACGGTCCTGCGGGGCTTTAATTATGACACGCCTTCAAACAGCGACGTGCCACTCCAAATAAACGAGCACAATTAATTGCGGCCGCTGTCGTCTATCCGTCCCTCGCTGATTTATTGTCAAATTAGCGCCTGTCTGTGCCTCCAGGATGAGGAGAAGGAGGGAGAGAGAATTCCCGATCATGTCAGCTCATCTCCGAGATCCCAAAGCAAACACACACACCCCGACACGGGCGAATGATGCGGCGGACGCGAACCAGTGACACGAACACACCGGGATTCACTCATGATGTGTTTGTTCACGGAATGAGAGAAAACACAGACATCTCACCTAAAAGAACTGTAATGGATAGAAACAAAATTATTTTTTCTTCTGATTCCTTGCACCCTAGTATGTTCCACCATAATGACTTTTTCGAACTCGTCCTTGACTCGTCCTTATAACTTCTGAATTGTTAGCCCAAACAGTGCAGCATACAGAGTTGAATGATACCCAATTTTTTTCGACAACTTTTCATATTGTTGTAAAATTATGTATTTTATGATCGCATTATGAAACTTTGTATGTGTCATCAGCACTATGCCTTAAAGGTACTCAAAGTTAAGACAGCATCACCTTGTGGTTAACAATTATAATGAAATTTCCCAAAAAGTCAATTACTTTTGATTGATTTTGTCTTTTTAATTAAACTAAAGGTCGATTGATTCCTTGAGTCATACCAATTATGCCATAGTTGGTCAAAATGTCTGCCCGCCATTTTGAATTTCTTTGAAAACCTACTTTTTCGAACTGTTCCTTGACAGTTTGTTCAATTTTCACCAAAATTGGCTCACATCATCTTTAGACCATGTTGGCAAAAAGTTATTAAAATCTTTTTGATTAACCCAACCATTTTCCAATAACACGCGAACGAATTAGATGAAGAGCACGTAAAAATGGATGCGAGGCTATATCTTTGCAACGTTTTAGCGTATTGAGACGAGTCTTGGTACATGTCATCACAAGCATGACCTGAGGGCTGAGGCTACATGCAGCATTTTGGCGCAGCGCCACCTACTGGTCAGGAGGTATGAAAAATTGCTTTTTTTTGCTTATAACCTCTGAATTGTTAGCCCGAACAGTGCAGCATACAGAGTTGAATGATACCCATTTTTTCAACAACTTTTAATATTGTTGTAAAATTATGTATTTTATGAACACATTATGAAACTTTGTATGTGTCATCAGCACTATGCCTTAAAGGTACTCAAAGTTGAGACAGCATCACCTTGTGGTTAACAATTATAATGACATTTCCCAAAAAGTTAATTACTTTTGATTGATTTTGTCTTTTTAATTAAACTAAAGGTTGATCGATTCCTTGAGTCATACCAATTATGCCATAGTTGGTCAAAATGTCCACCCACCATTTTGAATTTCTTTGAAAACCTACTTTTTCAAACTCCTCCTAGACCGTTTGTCCAATTTTTACCAAAATTGGCACAGATCGTTGTGAGAACATGCCTACAATAAGTTATTAAAATCTTTTTGATTAACCAAACCAGTGGTTGTATTTGATTATTCAGCCATTTTACCTAAAATTTTGCCCAAAAATGCCTTTAATTATTCATCGTTGAAATCTAATAACTCATTATGCCTCATTTGTGCTTGGCCACTTAATTGCTACTTGCAGCTATATTTCAATGTGCAACAAACTAATATTGAGAAATATATTTTTGCAGCATTTTAAACCTTTATGTTAGCTTATAAAAATACAATTGTTCATTGTCTATTTTACACAGTGCATTAACTAATGTTAAAAGATGCAACTTTTGATTTAAATAATGTATTAGTAAATGTAGAAATTAAGATTAATAAATGCTGTAGAAGAAATGTTCGTCATTAGTTCATGTTAACTACTTATTGTAAAGTGTTACCATAATTATTTGTGAAATTTACTAGCAATTTCTGAGTAAAAATTGTTTTAAAGTAAATCAGTGTAAGAGTTTATGTGTGGAAATATGTAAGTAAATGTCACAGTAGGTTACATTAAAAATATAATTACTTGTGATTTTAGGGTTTGACTTGACCTGAACAAATTCTCCACAGATCCGGAGTTTTAATGCACACTTTAATCCATTGATTAAACAGCAACTCTTTCAGTCTGTCATATTATGCTGAGATGTATTTTTAAATGCACTTTTCAGAATAATCCTCCGACTCAAAACACATTATTCCGCTGAAGATGACAGGCCAGAATGACTGCTGTGATCAGAACAGAGCCGATCAATGATCTCCACCCACACACACACACACACACACACACACAAATGAGCAGGAAAAAGAGTTGCATTTTCCTATTGGGATTTTATTGGGATTAGACATTTTTAGAAAATTATTTGTAAAGATCTGTCTATTTAAAAAGAATCATTTTGTGATAAAAAGGTGTTTTGTCAGGCAGAATCCAGGAGAATGAAGGTGGAGGACTGTAGACGTGTGCAACATGAAAGTATTTATCAATATCAGTACATCTGTTTACAACCGCGCCGTAAACGCTCCAGAGCAAAGAACAGAATCACTCCAGATGAGATCCGACAAATACCAACTCCAGCAACGTAAAGACGAGACGTTTACAGTCCTTACATACACTACTGTACATTTACAAAACAGCTTCAATTATCAAAGGTAAAGTACTACTAAGACTCAAGTAGAAAAACTGTTCAGAGCTTTTAAGGAAGAACAGAAAATGAGAATCACAGTCTGTAAACATTTAGCATCATTAGTCTGTCATAGAAACATTTGTTTCTCACTCGATATGGAAGATAACGATGTTAGTCGCGTCCCGAACATCACCCAGAAGGAATAAATCATCCACAGCGCTGGCGTCTGAATGAAACAAACACACGCCGCTAATGTTACTGAATCTACTGTCAATTACTGTCCAGTGTGTTTCGTTCTTCCATGTTCAAGTCAGTTTGATAGGATTGGGACGTTACCTACGTGCACTACTGGTCACTTTAAGACTTTTAGTTCCAGTAAATGATTAATAAAATAGTGATTGATCATAAAGCTAAACCAAAAAAAAAGAAAAGAAAATTAAGACTCTTCGTGAGTGTGTGGTCACGGGAAAGAGCCGGCGGTGAGTGCGATCCGCTCCCTCGTTACCCAGATCTCCCGCTTTAATGGTCGTGGAATCCAGGCATGGGGAACGGACGGGCGAAAGCCTCCACGCGCAGACGCAGGTCAGCGATACGAGACGCCGTCTCTGCATCTTCCAGCAGGAAACTCTTGAAATCGGCCAGTTTTTCTGAAGGGGGAAAAATTTGTATAATGTAAGACAAAATTATAACAGCAAAACAGAACACTGAATTTATTTGATCAAAAATACAATAAAATTGTGAAATATTATTCCAATGTAAAACAGCTGTTTTCTATGTGAATATATAGTAAAGTGTAATTTATTCCTGAATTTTCAGTGTCACATGACCCTTCAGAAATCATTCTAAGATGATGATTTGCTGCTCAAGAAACATTTATGTTGAAAACAGTTTCAGATTTTTGTGGAAACTGTGATGCATTTTATTTTTCAGGATTCTTTGATGAATAGAAAGTTCAAAAGAACAGCGTTTATTTGAAATAGAATCTTTTGTAACATTATCAATGTCTTTACTGTCACTTTTGATCAATTTACCCAAACTTTTGAATGGTGTATGAAAGGCGAGCATTTGATAAATATTTAAATTATGACATGCACAAAATTGCTTAAATTAGAATTTACAATATTTACAATGAATAACTAATATAGCTTATGTTTTAAATAATTATGGAGGCTTGTTTCCAACATGAAATTAAAATTAATTGTGACTTTTTCCTTCACAATTCGAGTTTATATCTTACAACTTGGAGAAAAAGTCGAGATATAAACTCATAATTCTGACTTCATTTCTCACAAATCTGAGTTTTTAACTCAAAACACAATTGTGAGATAAAAAGTCACAATTACCTTTTATTGTTGTTACTCCGTGGTGAAAACAAGCTTCCATAAATAATCATGAAACATGAAAAAAACTAACGGTTTGTTTTAATGTGGGAAAGAAACATACCGTGATGCTGTCGGCCATCAAACACCCAATAAAACACAGTATTGTTTATTCATTCAGTGAATATCAGAGCAGAAATACAAAGAAGAAGCAGAGATCTAGAACTCACTGGTCTTGGTCTTCACGTCCAGAGCGATCTTGATGCCCTGATCTATGAAATCCACCACCTGCTGGAAGTCTGATTCCTTGAACTGGCGGGACGTGAGCGCAGGGGTTCCTGGGATACCAGAAGATGAATTACAGCACTCAATAACTATGTTTCCATCCACCTATTTTAATGTGAATTTTGGGATATTGCGTTCACAGACACCAACATGACAGTAGGGCTGTGTCACTAACGATTATTTTTATTAACTGTAAATTATTTTGACGATTAAAATGGTAATAATACATAATATAAACAATTATCTTATGTACATTATGTATTATAACAAATGCCTGCAGAGGGCGCCATTGGCCTGGTGTTGTTTATTTCTGATATTTTGCGTCAATTTCCCAGGAAGTGACGATTTTGTTCTCTTGAACACATGGGATGGAAATGCTGCTTTATTTGCAAGTGTTTTATGCCATATTCCAATCATGCGCACAAGTTAAATTCACAACTTTGAATGGAAGCACAGCTAGTTAGTGCTTTATCCGTTTCTCTTACCGAGCCGCAGGCCGCCGGGCGTAAGCGCGCTCTTGTCGCCGGGACACGTGTTCTTGTTGGCCGTGATGGACACCAGCTCCAGAACTCGTTCTGCACGTGCTCCGTCCATTCCCTGAGGCCTCAGATCCACCAGAACCAGATGATTATCAGTTCCTCCTGAAAAAAAACAGAAACACTCAGTCAAAAGAGTGTCTCGTTGAAGCTCTTAAAGACACTTAATATTCAGTAATACTATCCACCTGATAAATCTCTTATTTCATCAAGTTTATGGAGGTTATTATGCATTAAAATAAAGGATGCACGATATATGGACCACCATATCGGTATCAGCCGATATATGATCATTTTTAATGTTATCGGCCAGATACGAAAATTCGGCCGATATATTAAATAATGGATTCAGCCGAGACGCTTCAGATGCGCACTGTTCGCCATGATGGTTATGAATTGCTTGAAATATGATTTAAAAATCACTTCAAAAAGGAAAATACAGTTAAGCTCAACAAGTTTGTCATATACGCTACATAAAATTACAATGAGAACATTATAGCTTTTAATGGTGAGAATTTGTCTTTGTAATCAGGCTCTCAAAAATTATTAGATTTATATTTAATCGGCTAATATAACATTTTTTAAATATAAAGAATTATCGGTTATCGGTATCAGCCAAAATTTTCGTATCGGTGCATCCCTAATTAAAATCAACCCATTTTGCTTTCATTTTTTATATAGAAGGCGACTTGATTTTCTCCCTGATGAATTAATTGAGTTGTAAAACTGTATGACATCTGTTTCAGAAGTTATTACATTATTTCTATTGTTTCTGATGAATCATGAACAATAAGAGCAGAAACTTTTCACAGACTGTGATGATGCATTTCCACAGTTTTTAACATTGTAAATCTAGCAAGGTTTTTCATTTGTAAAATATGTAAATTATATTTATAGCGTGTTACATCACCTTGGCATTCAGTGACAGAAAACTAGTTGCTGTGTGGCAAATTTGACATTTTTCTCTCTTCTGACCAACATAATCAATTTTTTTTCCTCTTTTGTAAAGTCACAGAAATGCTTTTGAAATTGTTCTTGTAGTTTCCGTTCGACTCTATAGAAGTTTACCAAACCATGACTTCTGTTTCTGAAAACCTCGAAATGTTCAAGTTAAAGGTCTGTTAGTGTAGCCTGAGTCAGTTTTGATGTTTAACAGCTGTTGGATCTTTGTCTCTTAGTATTAAACCAGGTGAAAATGATTTGCAGCAGCTTTAGACACAGAACGGAAGCACAACAACATGTGTGGCTGACAAACAGCTAGAGATACATACAGCCATTCAATTAGTTTAGCATATGTCGGTTATTGTAGCGATGCTATGCAGCGGAAAAAAAAAAAAAAAAAACTGCAGCTGATTCACGGCTTAATTTCACACGTTTTCACTTAAGGGCCGTTTACACTGAACGAACAACAATAATATACACAGCACAGGCCCCGAATGCACAAAAACATAATTAAAACACGATTAAAATCTTCATCACTTCAGACGAAGAGTTACTCAAACATTCGTTCTGCTGGTTTATTCTTCAATAAAAGTGATTTGGATTCACCTGGAACTGGCTGATGGGACATGAGAGAGTGTTTCCGTAAAACGCTGCTGCTTATAATGAGGAAATTAGCAGCTGAAGACTGTGAATAATAAACATCAGAAACAATTGAGGAAAAGACAGAATAAATTAACTCCTTTGCTTTAGGTGGAAGAGTCTGAATGAGTCAGTTTCTCTTTTTAAATAAGGTCATGTGAGAATGAAGGACTGATCAATTTCACTTTACCAATAAAAAGTGCCTCATTTTTGACAGCAAACAAAAGTGTTTTTTTAAAAGGACTTTTTAACCTTTCTGAATCATGTCCATGATTTTATTTTGTGCCAAAAACTTTAAACAGCTCCATTCATATGGGTTTATTTTACCATCTCTTAATGAATGTTTTGAAGCGTCAGTTTTGGGTGAACTGGAGGTTCTGGAAGTCAGAATTTAAAGTTTTAGGTGAACTGTCGCTTTAAGAAAGTTCTTAAAGAGAAAACCTACAGCAGCTTGACTTCACAAAGACAGAAGGCACGTGTGTAAAAAAAAAAACCCACCGGAGACGAGCGTGTAGCCCTTCTTCAGCAGCGCGTCGGCCATGGCCTTGGAGTTCTTCAGAACCTGAGCGATGTACTCGCGAAACATGGGCGTCGTGGCCTGAAGAGAGATCGAATGAAGAGCCATCAATTATCAAAAACCATAAATGAGTTCCCAAGTGCACAAGCCATTGTTCAGAAGAAGATGAGACGGAATAAAAGATGCGGAAGCTCTAGGACTGCAGGAGATTATTGAACAGCGAGTGAAATTTAGAAGTCAGCCGTCGTACCTGTTTGAGAGCCACAGCGACGCCAGCGATGGCGTGATTGTGCGGGCCGCCCTGAAGCGAAGGGAACACGGAGAAGTTGACCTTCTCCTCTAGGTCGTACATGACCTCTTTGCCCTTCTTATCCAGCGAGCGCACGCCCTTACGGTAGAATATAAGCCCCGCCCTGGGGGAGGAGCCACATGAGAGGAGGAGGAGGAGGAGGAGGAACAGTTAATGATGTACGATCAGAATAACATGCATGCAACATCCAGATCATCTGTATCCCATAATGCAATGTGCTCAACTTGACTTTCAATCTGCTGTGATTTTTCATTTTTATCAGACTGCAAAGTTACATCTTTACACACACAAAAAAAACACAAAATAAGCATTTTAATTCATCGTCATGTGACAATGTAACTGTTCAAAAGTTTAAAATAATTAAGATTTAGAAATAAGTGTCCTCTGCTCACCAAGACTGCATTTATTTGATCAAAAATACAGTAAAAATTGTGAAATATTATTCCAATGTAAATTATGTGAATATATAGTAAAGTGTAATTTATTCCTGTGATCAAAGTCATCATTACTCCAGTCTTCAGTGTCACATGATCCTTCAGAAATCATTCTGATATGATGATTTGCTGCTCAACAAACATTTATGATTATTATCAATGTTGAAAACAGTTTTTTTCCGGATTCTTTGATGAATAGAAAGTTCAAAAGAACAGCTTTTATTTGAAATAGAGTCTTTTGTAACATTATAAATGTCTTTACTGTCACTTTTGATCGATTTAATGCATCCTTGATGAAAAAAAGTAATCATTTCTTGTGACCCAAAATATGTAAATTCTAATGCACTCATTTGCATAAAACACTTATCCGCACACAGTCAGTGATGTCACACGCGTCTCAAGACTGAATGACAGCGGTTCAGGTGTGTACCTGGATCCTCGCAGTGATTTGTGAGTGGTTGACGTGACGAGGTCGGCGTGTTCGAAGGGCGAGGGAACGGCTTTCCCGGCCACCAGCCCGCTGATGTGAGCCATGTCTGCCAGCATGTACGCGTTCAGCTCGGTACACAACTGAGAGAGAGAGAGAGAGTAATAAAGAGCTTTGAGTAGATTATGAAAGTGTTCAGAAGCTCAGATCCGCTGCGCTCACAGCAAATATCACAATCAAAGCGTTCCCGTTATCAGCCCATCTGAGAGTGACCCGATGAGATCCGCTCGCGTCTCCGGGGAACGAGACCCAGATACCGCAGGCGCTTCACAAACACTTCTGAGCATGACGACATGTTTTCAGGGGGTAAAAATAATTTCCAGCTGATTATACACTGATAATTTTATGCACAGATACACTTAATCTGTCCTGGTGTGTGTGTGTGTGTGTGTGCGCGCGCGCGCGCGTGTGTGTGTGTGTGCGCGTGTGTGTGTGTTGCTGACCTCGTGTTTATCTCGCAGTGAAATCAGGCCACAGTGAATTCTAGCAACAAACATGAAACACACACAATCTCAGCCTCCAGGAGCAGCTTAAGAAAACACAGAAAACCTGAAGCACGATATTCGATGAGCAAAAGGTCTCAAAAACACAGAGATGCATGGCATGCCATGGAATAAAAAGATAAAAAAGCTAATAATTGCAATTCTGACTTTTTCTCTCGCAATTGCAAGTTATAAATTCATAATTTTCAGTGATCTTGCAATAACTCAGATTTAGAAAGAAGTCTCTTCTGCTCACCAAGACTGCATTTATTTGATCAAAAATACAGTAAAAATTGTGAAATATCATTCCAATGTAAAACAGCTGTTTTCTATGTGAATATATAGTAAAGTGTAATTTATTCCTGAATTTTCAGCATCATTACTCCAGTCTTCAGTGTCACATGATCCTTCAGAAATCATTCTGATATGATGATTTGCTGCTCAACAAACATTTATGATTATTATCAGGTCATATTTTTGTTGAAACCATGATGCCTTTTATTTTTCAGGACTTTTTTCTCACCAATGCAAGTTATAAACTTTTTTTTTTTTTTTTAGGTTTTTTTTGAGAATTTTGAGTTTATATCTCACAATTCTGACTTTTTCCCTTGCAAGAGAAAAAAGTCGCAATTACCTTTTTTCTTTTTTATTCCGTAGCATATCAAGTTTCCTCAGATATGGGCTCTGTTCAATCCCTAGCGAGTGCCCTAATTAGACAGCACATGACAAAGCGACCAGAAGTCTTGCATGTTGGGATGGTCTCTGTGAAAGATACATGCATTTCATCTTAGGAGGCAAGATGTGATGCCTTCATATGCTGTCTATGTAGGGCAGATACACACCAAATAAACGAGAGGAGATTCGTCATGAACTGCAGAATGGGATTATGGGCATTTTACTGTCCATCAAACTGATTTTAAACATCATTTTATCGGTGTTAATGAGAACAATTATCATTCTTACTGCTGATAATGTGTGTGTGAAAGGAAATGTTATTATGTGCTGACAGTGAGAGTGCAGCGAGAGTGTGTGTGTGTGTAAAGCAAGAGATCAGTCGAGACAGCAAAAATAAACTGAAAGAAAGATTTACAGTGTTTTTAATCTTATATATACACACACACACGTTTGCACTATTTGCATAGTTTTAATGGTATGCAGTAAGACTTCAAACACTTATGAATAATTTCAATACTTAAAGTATTAAAAAAATAATCTTTATCTTCATTTCTAATCTTTATTGAATCTAATCTAATCTGAATTAAAGTCTTGCATTATAAAAGTATTCTGAACATTGTCAGACAATAAACTTTTACTTAAAAGATGATATTTTGATATTTATTTTCCGTAAGTCATGTATGTTTCTGCCACGGAATAAAAATTAAAAGATGCAATTGCGGCTTTTATCTCACAATTCTGACTTTTTTTCCCTTGCAATTCTGAGAACTATTTAAAAGTCAGAATTGAGATATAAACTCGCCATTAAAAAAAGATATTTCAACTTTTTATCTTACAATTTTCACTTTTTCCTCACCATTCTGAGATATAAACGGAAAAAGTCAGAACTGTGAAATAAAAAGTCGTCCATAGTATACAGCAGATCTGCAAATGCTTTAACAATATAAATTAAAAGTAACATAAGTCAAATTATTTATAAATCCAATAGATATTAAACAAATTAATGTTGCAATGTTCATCAATTATTAAACACATTCAAGCAGCTCTAAAAAGTGTCGTTATTCAGATCAATTCAGTTCAGTAACAGTGTTGCAAAGTTGCAGTGTGAAAAACTGAAATGAGAAAGTAAGACAGACAGACGGACGGACAGACCTTCTTGATGCGGCTGTAGTCGATGAGGCGAGCGTAAGCGCTGGTTCCAGCGATGATGAGTTTGGGTCGGAAGAGTCGTGCCGTCAGCTCCATCTGATCATAGTCGATCAGACCTGATTTAGGCTGAGAGAGAGAGACTGTGAGGCATAAAGGTGTTTATAACAGTATATTACTGCATTCAGAGGTGTTTCTGACATCCAGGTTTATCATCCATATATTATTGCCATATGACTGACTGATAACAGAATACTTCCTGAATTGTAGCAATGAAACATGTATTGTCAAATGTGCTATGGTTGAACTGAATTGAATCTCTCTCTCTCAAACTTCAGTCCTGTCTTGAATTTTGGTTTGAGTCTCTCTGAGATCTGGACAGCAGATAATCTCTCTCTAGATGGTCACTCCATCACACTGAAGTGTATGTGTGTGTCTGAGGGCCGCCTGTCGATTTCCTATTATCTCTCCCATAGAGAGGGGACTGACCACTCATTCATCACACACACACACACACTGTTTGACCCTTTTAATATTTAGTATAATTTTAAGTCCAGCTACATTCAGTTGTCAGTGTTTAGTGCTTAATTCTGTTCGGAGCTGCAGAACGTATCGAGTCTTTGGCTGCTATAATATTACTTTGGTCAAAAATAGTGGATGCCAGAATGCGATTAACTCCTGTATTTCAATGAAACATCACAGTGTGTCCGTGGATGTGATGTGGAACTTACGTTGAGTTTGTAGGGCATCGACTCAAAGTAGATGGACGTGGCCGAGATCCGCTTGACGTCAGACATGTAGCCATGAGTGAGACTGAGAGACAAAGAGAATCTATTACATTCTGTTTCAGTGTGTGAGAGAAAGAGAGAGAAAGAGAGAGAATGACGGTCACTCACTGTCCCCCGTCAGGCAGGTCCAAACCCATGATGCGGTCGTGAGGGTTCAGGACGGCTGTGTAAGCGGCGAAGTTCGCCGGAGATCCGGAGTAGGGCTGAACGTTGACGCCCCACAGCGCCGGGTCGAGGTCAAACGCCTCCAGCGCCCTCTTCTGGCACAAGAGCTCGATCTGATCCACCACCTCAGCACCGCCGTAATACCTGCACACACACACACACACACACACACACACACACACACTACTGTGATACATTCAACCTTACCAACTCATCAGTCTCATAACCAGCAAAAATATATAAATAAAAATAAAGTAGTAAATAAATAAAAATGATAAAAATAAAAACAAATAAAAAATAAATACTTATAGAAACAAGTGAAAAGTAATGAATAAATAAATACAAATAAATAAAAATGAATGCATATAAAAACACATTAAAATGAATGTATAAATACAAAAATCAATCAACAAACACAAATAAAAATAAATAAAACGGATAAATTAAAAATAAAGTAAAAAACTAATTAATAAAAAATAAATACAAAATGAAAAAAATGAATAAATAAATACAAATAAATAAAAAACATAAAATAAACAAAAAATAGTGTTGTAAATAAAAAAATTATGAAAACAAAAAAATGAATGAATGAATGAATAAATAGGATTCACAAGATAAAGATTTTTGTTTTCTTTGTGAAAATGCTTTAAAAAAAAAAAAAAAAAGAAAGAAACTAGTATAAAACACATGTCAGGTCCTTGACTTTTTGTTTTTTTGAATAAATCATTACATTTGTACACAAAACACACCTTTTCCCCGGGTATCCTTCAGAGTACTTGTTGTTGAGACACGAACCCTGAGCCTCGAGAGCCGCTCGACTGCAGAAGTTCTGTCAACACACACACACACACACTGTACATTGATTGATAGATAGATAACAGTGTTTCTCATAGATTTCTGGAGTGAACACCATCATCAACTGCTCTTATTCTCGTCTCAATCTGTTGAGCTTCATTTAAATACTCAGTTCACTCAAAAAGGACACAGTCTGTCATCATTTACTCTCCCTCATGTTGTTTATTTTGCTGGTCGTTGCGTGTCAAGTAACCAATCAAATGAGATTGAAGAGCAGCGATGGAGGGAGAGATTTTCATAGAATAACAACTGAAATTTGTGTGAAGCATCACATGACTGAATGAGACTTGAATGAGTCACATGGGCTGTTATGATGCTGTTCTAGTGTTATTGACACATTCACTGTCACATTATTCACATAATGTTTCTTCTGAAAGTCATGAGGGTTATTGAGCGAATGAACTGCTGTCTGTCACCTCAGAAGCGATGAGCTCCAGTCCGCGGCTCTGTCTGTCCTTCTCCTTCTGCAGAAGGTCCCACATCTCCGGGTCGTCCTGCGCCAGGCTCTCCTGCCCCGTCCACGGGCGCTCGTCATCGGCGAACGCCGCCGCTGAATGCTGGGATCTCGCGGTGACGGGAACACACCGGACCAGCGGCTGAAAGACACACACAACACATCACTGCTCTCGTCCTCAGGAGCCGCAAACAAATGAATCTGTACAAAACAAACATTGAGCAGCAAAGACATGTGAGCTCACGAGTGACGAGTCATTAAGAGCGGATTACACACACACACACACACACACACACACACACACACACACACACACACACACACACACGTCCTCCATGAATCACTGCTGAGAGACAAACATCCCGCTTATGAAGATGAATATGAGATTTAATATTTCACTCATTAAACATCACAAATCAAATGTGGAATTAACTATATATATATATATATATATATATATATATATATATATATATAAAATATATAATATATTATAATAAATGTGTTAATAAATTAATATTTGTTAATAATATATATATCATAAATTAGTAACTTGTTTTATTTATTGCTGTATTTAAATGCACATCATATTTTATATTGTAATATATAAAAATATTATAAATAATATATTTAACACGACAATATTTAATAATATTTATTTAAAATATGCATAATTTTATATTATGATCTATAAATATATTACGAATAATAATATATTCATATATTTATCATTCGTTCTTCATAATTTAATATTTTTACATAATTTATATTTAATTTATTTTATTTTATAATTACAAAAATATATAATTTAATAATAAAATCAAATTTTTCATAATTTATAACATTTAATATAAATTATACAAATATATCATAAATTAGTCATTATTGTTATCATTAAATGTGCATAATATTTTAGAATATATAAAAATATTATAAATAATATATTTCATAATTTATAATATTTAATTATTAATTGAATATATATAAAGAAAGATATCATAGGTCTATGGATTAATATGATATTACATAATATCAGTGTGATTCAATGGATCCATGATGGTGCAATAATAACCACAATATAAATACATCTTTATAAACCACAGAACAGGCATGTAAATATGATCTTAATTATGAAACTTGACTTTTTTAGTTTTTTTAAGATGAGGAATCATGACTTACAAAAACACAAAATATGAAGAGCAACAGGCTGGAATATCTGCTAAATTATGGGAAACTGGGATACAGGCGGAATCAGAGCTGAATTAAATAAATTCTACAGTTCTAGTGTGTGTGTGTGTGAGTGTGTGTGTGTGCGTGTGTGTGAGTGTGTGTGTGTGTGTGAGTGTGTGTGTGTGTGTGCGTGTGTGCGCGTGTGTGTGTGCGCGTGTGTGTGTGCGCGTGTGTGTGCGCGCGTGTGTGTGTGCGCGTGTGTGTGCGCGTGTGTGTGCGTGTGTGTGCGCGTGTGTGTGTGCGCGTGTGTGTGTGCGCGTGTGCGTGTGTGCGTGTGTGTGTGTGTGTGCGTGTGAGTGTGCGTGTGTGTGTGCGTGTGTGTGCGCGTGTGTGTGTGCGCGTGTGCGTGTGTGTGGAGTCGTTGGTGAGATACAATAATCAGCATGACGCTTTAATTCTGCTCCAATCAGCAACTCTCAACAGAAACTTTACAGCCAAGTGAAAATTCAGCATAACTGCTTATCTAATCTCTCTCACACACACACACACACACACACACACAGAAGAGTTTCTGGGTGTTTTTTTTTTCTTGACAAATTTCAACCATTCTTACTTTCTGAACTCACAGATCCTCCGTCTCTGCATTCAAGACCCAAAAAAAAAAAGTACCATGTTTTTGTAAATACGTCATGTTAGTACCATAGTATTCTTTTAAGTACATGGGAGTACCACGTAAATGTCTGGAAGAGGAATGATTGTTGTAATGCAACACTTTACGCTACTGACACGTTTTCATTCATTCTCTTCGTAGCTCCTCCCTCTTTCACCTCCGAATCAACTGAACACTTTATTTAGTGTACTTTATTTTTCCAAAGAAACTGCTGAAGTAGCAGTCGTGAACCAAAAGCTTCATAATTAACACTAATAAAGCTAATAAAGGCCTCGTCGCAGCAGGATCTGATGAATCGCCGCACTTAAAAACCGTTATTAAAAAACAATTATCTCAGTGACGGCAGAGCATTCGTTTGAAAGACGGACTGGAGCATTACAGACTCGAGACGACACCCGCCGCGTCCCAAACTCCACCGACTGCATTCACAATGAAGCTGAAGTTTCCCATCAGCCCTGATGACTGAACATACAGATTATAAATGAAATATGTAATGAATGTCTTATTGCAAACATGCAGAACTACATGCTGTTGAATTTCAGACTCAATTTCCTCTGAACACAAACACACACTCTTCCGTCGAGGGACATGATGCTTCAGTTCATTTACCTCTTTTTATATTTACTAATTTAAATAAATAATTAGTTATTACTGATTTTTTTTTTCGTTCAGAGTTACAAGGATTGTAACCGTAGTTATTATTTAAATATTTATTAACTTACTTCATTTAGTTTATTTGCTTATTTAATAATTGTTTTTAAATTATGTATTTGTTTAATTTTTACTTATTTAATTAATCACGTTTATATTCATTTACATACTAAATTGTTTATTTAATTATGTACTTATTTATTAGTTATTATGCATTCACTAAATTACTTATTTATATATTTACTCATCCATTCACTTAATTGTTTTTAAATGATGTATTTCAATAAATAAATAAATTAGTAAATATATAAATAAAATGAGTAAGTAATTCAAAAAGTAAATAACTAATAAGTACATAATTAAACAATTTAGTTAAGTAAGTAAATAAATAAAT
>CM074440.1:904484-914484 GCA_037101425.1 Elopichthys bambusa | reverse complement strand
TTAATATGTATCTAGATTACCGAACCGATGCCCCGTCACACGATGAGAGCTGAGATCTGCCCACGAAAAGTTAAAACCGGGGCTCTAGTGGCTAAAAATAGAGATGAAAAAATATTAAAAATATATCCTAATCAATTATTAAACATGCCTGAATATAGGCGACAATCTGAATATGAAAATGAGCTTTCATTGATTCAGACATCAGAGCTGATCACTCAATCATCTGTCTTTTATCGTAATGACAGACTGGGAATCGAGAAGTGGTTTATTTTCCATTTGCTGAAACATGCTGGAACTGAATGATTCTTACAGCTCTTAAAAAATGTTCTGAAATAATTGTGACAGTGTTTGCTGAATCTACAGCATCATAAAACAGTGTTTCAGTGCGTTTTTAGTGTGAACTAAAAAAAATAAAGATTGGACACAAAACACACAACATCAATGCGGTCCGATTCACAAACGAACGACTCTTCAAAGTGAATCTGTCAAACTGAATCAGACGAACAGCTCAGTGATTCGTTCAGATTCGCATCACTGTTTTCAAGTCCATCTTCAGATTAGGGTTAGAAAACCATAAAAAAAAACATTTTCATTTCTTGAAATAAAATAAATGAAACCTTTTTCTTTTAAATAACTTAAGATTTATTTAAGCCAAGGCAACATTTCTCATTTGATTTTAGTTAAACAATGTATTAAAGGACAAAAAACTAAACCTGAAATAGAAAATGAATAAAAACTACATACTAAAAAAAATTACAAAACCTACAATAAAAATTACTGATATTAAAAACTGAAGGGAAGTATAAAATAAATATTAATATAAACAATAATAGTATCTTAATTATGCAAAAATAACTGTTTGCTGTAATAAATTACATTTATGCATTTGGCAGATGCATATGGAGGACCAAACCTGCAGAAATTAAAATAAATAGATAATATATAAATAAATCAAATGTAATTATAGGAAAATAAACAAATAAATACATGTGGTAATAAATAAATAAAAGTTAAAAAGAATAAAAAATAAATTCAAAATTACATTTTAAAAAATAAATTATATTTGTTTTATCAAGTCTTCTGGGAATCATGTAAATTGCATGTGGAATCTGAAGCCCAAGAGTTAAATAAGTTATGATTTTAATGGTTTCTGGTTTGCTAGTCTTTGAATAATACACAAATATGACAATAAATCATTACCACATCAAAGTACCACAGTACTTTCAGCATAAACACAGAAGTCAAACCTGAACCCACAGCATCAGATGACTGCTTAACTAACATCACTTCATGACACAGATGTCTGAAAGAAGAGTTCAGAGGTCTGTCTCCACATGTAAAGAACCGCAGCGCCACACAATGAGAGTTTCAGCCAAACTGAAGCGGTTCTGATGATGGAGATCACGCCTTCCAAAGACACACATCTGACTTTCTGTCATCTGTTGAATTCTGCTGATTTAAACTCGTCATGAAACTGTTTACCGTGACACAAGCCTCCTGTCTGATTGGTTGTTCAGAACATGAGCTTTGGCATATTATGGTTAATTATTGAGTTGTTCGGTTACGCAAGATGACTGATAAGATGACGGCTGGCCAGTGGACGGTCAAACCAGACTAAATGAAAGATCACCCCGTGTGACCCGTCAGGAGCTATATGGAAGTATTGATTGCTTTTTTATTGTCACTAATAACAAGGGTTTCTCAATTCTACATTACAGACCCTTTAAGACGGACAAAGATTCGTGACAACTGGCCGGAATGATTCAAATTGAATCAAAAATCTCCAATATTTCTGCCCTGTTTTTTTAAGTAACAAGAAAAATTGACTTGAGAAACAAAACTGTAAGATGTTGAACTGTTTTCATAGAATAGACTACATTTATTACCATTGTTTTTAAAAAAAATAAATAAAAGTTTTTTTTTTTAAGCATAGATATTTCGTTACACAAAAAAACAAGACAAAGCACTGATTGAGATTTCTGCAGCACAAAGCTGAACAATCAATATAAAACACTTCAGATTTCGACGGCAGACACAAACATTGTGATTTCAGCAGTTTCTTCATAACTGAAGCCCTCGTGCTTCACAAATCCATCAGGTTAATAGAGAGAGTTTGATCAGATCACTGAAAACACAAAGACTGCATTTGTTTTCATGGTCAGAAGCACGTTCAACTCATTCCCACAACAAGAAAAGCATGTGAATGACGGACATAATCATAATGAGAGACACGGGACTGACGAACACTGATCATCAACAGGCACGAGTGGTTGAACAACCTGACTTATATTAACAGGTAATTACTGTTTAGTGTAATAAAACATGCCATCAAGTGTCAAAGAACAAGGCTCTGCTTATTAGCTGGCAAAAGCCATTTGAACTGATTCAACTTTGAAGAATAAAAAGAGCAGTTTTCATCTTTCCATCAACTCGGTTTATCAGTTCAGTGTAAAAGTCAGTGTTATTGGGTTAGATAAGGAAGCCCATTTCTGCCACAGAAGAATGAAAACATGCTTCTGCAAATAATTATCACATACTAACTCAGAATTATGAAAAGCCAAATTTATGACAAAGTTGAAATTATGATATACTAAGTCACTTCTGAGATGAAAAGTCCAAATGATCACATACTAAGAAGTCATAATTATGAGATGAAAAGATGAGATTATGACAAAAAGTCAATGAGATGATGTCAAAATTACAAGGTAAAAAGTCAAAATGATCATATACTAGGTCATAATTATGAGATGAAAACGAGATTATGACAAAAAAAACAATGAAATGTCAAAATTACAACGTAAAAAGACAAAATGATCATATACTAGGTCATAATTGAGATGAAAACGAGATTATGACAAAAAAAACAAAAAACAAAACAACAATGAAATGTCAAAATTATAACGTAAAAAGTCAATTATCACATACTAAGTCATAATTATAAGAAAAGTGAAAATTATGACATACCAAGTCATTTATGAGATGAAAAGATGAAATTATGACAAAAAGTCAATGAGATGATGTCAAAATTACAATGTAAAAAGTCAAAATGATCATATACTAGGTCATAATTGAGATGAAAACGAGATTATGACAAAAAAAACAAAACAATGAAATGTCAAAATTATAACGTAAAAAGTCAATTATCACATACTAAGTCATAATTATAAGAAGAGAAAATTATGACATACCAAGTCATTTATGAGATGAAAAGATGAAATTATGACAAAAAGTCAATGTCAAAATTAAAATGTAAAAAGTCAAAATGATCATATACTAGGTCATAATTATGAGATGAAAACGAGATTATGACAAAAAAAAAACAATGAAATGTCAAAATTATAACGTAAAAAGTCAATTATCACATACTAAGTCATAATTATAAGAAAAGTGAAAATTATCACATACTAAGTCATAATTATAAGAAGAGAAAATTATGACATACCAAGTCATTTATGAGATGAAAAGATGAAATTATGACAAAAAGTCAATGTCAAAATTAAAATGTAAAAAGTCAAAATGATCATATACTAGGTCATAATTATGAGATGAAAACGAGATTATGACAAAAAAAAAACAATGAAATGTCAAAATTATAACGTAAAAAGTCAATTATCACATACTAAGTCATAATTATAAGAAAAGTGAAAATTATCACATACTAAGTCATAATTATAAGAAGAGAAAATTATGACATACCAAGTCATTTATGAGATGAAAAGATGAAATTATGACAAAAAGTCAATGAGTTGATGTCAAAATTACAATGTAAAAAGTCAAAATGATCATATACTAGGTCATAATTATGAGATGAAAACGAGATTATGACAAAAAAAACAATGAAATGTCAAAATTGTAACGTAAAAAGTCAATTATCACATACTAAGTCATAATTATAAGAAAAGTGAAAATTATGACATACTAAGTCATAATTATGATGAAAAGTCAAATTTATGACAAAAAGTTGAAATTATGACATAAAAAGTCAAAATGAGCACATACTAAGAAGTCAATTATGAGATAAAAAAATGAGATTATGACAAAAAGTCAATGAGATGATGTCAAAATTACAACGTAAAAAGTCAAAATTATCATATACTAAGTCATAATTATAAGCAAAGTGAAAATTATGACATACTAAGTCATAATTATGAGAAGAAACGTCAAAAAAAATGACAAGTCATTTATGAAATGAAAAGCTGAAATTGACAAAAAGTCTAAATTATGACAGTCATTTATGAGATGGTCATAATTATGACATAAAAAGGCAGAATTTACATACTAATTTGAAACTGACATAAAAAAGCACCTAAAATGATGACACAGAAAGTCACAATTTCAACTTTTTTAATCTCTTAGAATTTCGACTGTCTCATAATTATGACTTTTTATCTCAAAGACTTACTGTGTCATAATTAAGATTTTCCAAAGCATGATTTGTTTTCTGATGATGCAGAAATGGGCCTCCATATGAATGTCTGATCTGAGTTCAGTTAAACACACAGATCTGATCTCTGTCACACTCAAACCTCACAGAAAAGTTTAAAACATTTAGATGCAAAAGGTTAAAGCATGAAGCAGTGCATGTAAAGTCACTGAGCTGCATCATGCTGAAACACATCATGTGTGGTTGCATCATCTAACCAGTGTGAGAGGACTAGCTCACACAGATCTATCTGCTTCCAAGCTGTATAACCACTGCCTGACATCTCTCAGAACTCAATAACTTGATGTCTAACTTCAGTCTGCTGAAGACAGTGAAGGCTCACAAATGCAAGTGTTCAAAATAATGTCAAACATTCTCTCCAGCTGCTGATTGTGAAACTTCTGCTGCACTACAAAATCAAATCACGTCCCACAAACTGCAGAGACACTTGTAAACCTCAATCCTTTTTTTAAAATCACAGAAACATGATCTGGGGACAGTGAAATCCAGTCCAGACATCATGCCACGTCTAACCGACGCGCAACACGCGCTCGCGCCTCTCGATAACACTCTCTGTATTAGAGGTGTGCATGTAAAATCTGCATCGTGACATAACGTTTATAACGCATGTTCTCTTATGCATGCACACTGATTAATATCACTGGCTATATCGATGCGAACAGGAGCTTTAACAGCGATCTGTATGAACACATCACGCGCTCTGACCAGCAGCTCTTCGCGATATTGTGCGCTATAACGCGCGCGTGTGTGTGTTTAAACTCACCCTGATTAGTTGTCTTAACGTCAGCGTTAACATGGTAAAGCGTCTCAACTTCTTCAGTTCCAGCAGGTTTTTGCGTCCGCACGCTTTTCGACCGTCGCCTAAATGACAGCAGCTTATTGACGATCCGCGCGAGTGCTCATGGGAGATGTAGTCCTGTAATAGAAGGCACTTGCGCAGTCGGCTGTGCTGGCCTACAAATTGACGTCATGACTAACGGACAACATGGGAACGTAATTTTGCTCTATTCAGGAAAAAACTACAGCAACTACATTCGAATACACTTGTATTTGATATAACTTACAGTACAGGTGCGGCTTTTATTTATTCAGCATTATTTATTTAGTCTCTTCATAAAATATTTGATAAATACCATACAATATTTGAAGCTGAAACTGACTGAAATTCGATGCTGACGTCACTGACCCTAAAATTTACATGAACCCCGCCCCCGAGAACACACAACAAAGGGGGCGGGGCCATGTTGGGCTGCTTTAGAGAAGAGGAAGAGTTGTTGTAGTCGAGTGTTGTTGACATGCCGCCATTTTACACCAAACAAACGCTGGATTTGCACAAAAGATGAACATGACGGCACATGCTAGTGGATGAGTTGAATCAACTCCACAGCAACTGCATAAATTTATCCACTAACCATTCAGAAACGTCTAAAAGTTGTAACTTCTTCCTGAGTCTCTCCATCAGTGTTTGAACAATGTAAGGCTGAACACCGTCGTCATTGTGGCTGCGTGAGATTCTCCAGCTTTGTTGTTGTTGAGCTGTTAAAGCTCCGCCCTCTTCTGGAAAGCGGGCAGCTCATTTGCATTTAAAGGGACACACACACACAAAAACGGCGTGTTTTTGACAAGCTATAATAAATGATCTGTGGGGTATTTTGAGCTGAAACTTCACAGACACATTCTGGAGACACCAGAGACTTATATTACGTCTTGTGAAAGGGGCGTTATAGGTCATCTTTAACATCAAAAAGAAGAGATCATAATGATGAAATATGACCACACTATTTCATATCATTATCAATTTATATTTATAAATTAATTGATTAGAATATAAGGCAATATATAATGCATATACATTATACTTACCGTCTCCCAAATAATTAACAGTCAGCAATAATAGACATTTTTTGTTGTTTCTACGCAGAGTTCGAGTGTCCACGTCTCCCGACGACCCTAAGAAGACAAACTGATCATGTAAAGAAAGTGCACTATAATTTACCATAGTAAAATGACCTTACAAACGAAGCATCATAATACAGATCGTAAGGTGCTTCTTTGCAGTCTTGAATCTTTTCTTAATCATTTCATTCAGTGTTTGTGAATAACGGCAGGTCAGGCAGGTTGGATTTCATTATTTATTTGTGATACATTATTTACACACAATTTTCCCCATGTATACTTTACACATGATCAAGCAATACTTTATTCACAGAAGCTCGGGTTCCTCTTCAGCCTCTCGATCACAGACTAATCGGTGGTCCAAAAATAAAGAGCGACAGCTCAGTTTTTTGGCGCTGTACTTCAAAAACAAGATGGGGAAATTAAAGGATAATTAAATGGGATAAAAATAAAAAAAAAGATATCATTCTATCTGTGTCAGCATCTTGCATTTTGTCTTTGCGTCTCTTTAAGCTTTATTCAGAGTAAATAGATATGCTATGTCTTTAATTTCATAATACATAAAGGGGTGAATAACATTCTGTTAAATACATTCATTTGGATTCATCTTCTCACGGTCCTGCAAACACATAGAGAGTGTTTTTGAACATTAAACCCTGTTTTTCACCAATAACACAAACTCTTCGTCCGGTTAAAGCTTTGGAGCTTCTGCTGATGATCTGATCATGAAGCTGAAACTTAAAGGTTTTGCTGTCATTTAACATCAAAATATTGTAATTTATACCTCAAAAATTTTCTGGACAACATCAGGAAGTCGACATGAGATTGAAACAAATTCACATTCCTTCTGTTATTGTGAACGATTCATCATTCTAAAGAAAATAAAAGTTTGTCTTCATGATCTTTCATCATCTTCTTGACTGACATCAGGAATCAATATTTCTCCAGACGCTATATTTTCATCATCATCCAATCAGTCCTTCAAAATCACACTCCTGAAGTCCACTGGGTTGTTGACTTTTAACTACCAGGCCTCATTTATGACCAGTTGAGTTGGTCAAAACCCTGACCGGACTGTAGATCGCAACAGGTTTGTCAACTGAAACCAATGAAAAGTAGCTGGTTTTTGTCTCGGCATCAAACGCCTGACGTTCTTCTGCACTGCAAAAAAAAAAAAAAATGATGTTCTTCCTCAGTATTTTTGTGTTGTTTTCCAGTACAAATATCTAAATAAGGACAAGTATCAATCAAAAAAAAAAAAAAAAAGAAAAGAAAAGTTGTTCGCGGTCAAAAGCACCTAAAATGTAACCTTTTTTTTTATTTTTTTTATTTTTGTTCAATAATATTTTTTCTTTTGTATTTTGAGATCATTTCATGGCTAACTGATATTTATGCAACAATTATGATACCTTTTTTTATGATACATTTATTTAAAAATTACTTTTCAGTTAATGCAGTATTTCATGTTAAAATGCGCTCTATCACACACCCGACGCCAGGCGTGACGCAAGTGTTTTTTGCTAGTTTCAGCCCAACACAGTTATCATTTTTATGTCCTGCGCCACGTTGTTTAAATAGCAAATGCATTTGCGCCCATCTGTTCATCTGTAGGTGTGCTGGTCTGAAAACAAGGCGTGTTCAGGTGCATTGTTAGCGTGATGCTATTTTGAGGAACTGAAAACGTCTGCGCCACTGACCAACAACACACACAGGGACGCACAGCAGCACACAAACATGCCAAATATTAAAAATAAAAGGATTACAATGTAAAAGATCAATATAAAAATGCTTTATCCCGTAGATGATCCGTTTCCTCGCTAGAGAAGCGTTCAGTTTTTCCCATGATGCGAGCGCAACTGGCTTTTAAAGGGAATGGGAGATGAGACTCTGATTGGTTTATTGCATGTTACGCCCAAAAACACACACATGACTCATTAGGAGACTAGGGACAACCCTTTTAGACCATGTGCCGGGTGCAACAACCATTTTTTCCGTCATTAAACTAGCAAAAGTGGATTCGGACACGCCCTAAATGCACAAATAGTGCCCGATGCCTTTAAAATTTCTTCTTTGAAGGTAGATTAGTGCCATCTGGTGGGAATAACATCTGTAATGGCGTAGTGTAACCACTAGATACCTGTATAGCTCTATATGAAAAGACTTATAAATTCTCTGGTTGTTTTTAGACATAAATACTTATTTTTATTAAGTTGTGGATTTAGACATTTAGACAGTCTCAAAGACTACTTTTTGTTACGGTTTAGACTTTCTTGTCTGAAATGTTAATTTGAAGTGTCAAACTTGCATTCAAACCTGAACACAAAAAGACATTTTGTTACATATAACATCAAAATTCAACAAAAATGAAGCTTATCAGAGCTTAATCAACCTGATTTCACCTCTTAATTGAGTCTTCTGGCTCAATTTTGATATATTGTTACAGATATGAGAATTTTGGCCGATACCGATAACCGATAATTCGTTATATTTGAAAGCCGATATCCGATATTTTGGCTAAATCCAAATTTTTATATAATTTTTGAGAGCCTGATTACAAAAACAAAAGTCTCACCATTAAAAGAGTCATCTCAAAATAAATTTAATTTTATGTAGCCATGTTGCACTTTCTGAAGTGATTTCAATCATATTTCAAGAAATTCATAACCATCATGGCGAACAGTGCGCATCTGAAGCGTCTCAGCTGAAGGAAATAATCCATTATTTATCGGCTTTAATATATCGGCTACATTTTCTTATCTGGCCGATAACAATAAAAAAACAAACATATATCGGCCGATACTGATATGGTGGCTGTGCATCCCTAAAAAAAAACTGAGTGTGTGTGTCTGTTTTGTACTCTTGATGTGTATCCTCTTCCTTACTGTCCATTTGTGGCTGATTTGTACACTGTACACACAAAAAATGCTCTGTATTTTCATATTTTTGCCTATTTCTCATTCATTTACTATGGCAGTCATTTTTGACTATTTTTATGACCATTAAGCTTTTTCGAATCAAGTCCACAATTTTTTTTCTTGTGGTTACATAGCGACTGCCATAAAAGTTTCGTACCATTCCGATGAAGTAGCGATGTTTAAAAATGAAAAAAAAATATTGAGCGATCAACACCAGAGGGTTAATATCTTCAGACATTTTTCTTCTCAAGTAAATGTATCTTGATTTAAGGATTCAGATATTTGTGCTGGAAAACAAGACAGAAACACTGAGGAAGAACATCATTTTTCTCCGTAATCTCCTTGTGGAATACATAAGCGGGATCGGTAGAAAAACAACACGTTCCCTGTTGGTCTAACAGTCGACAGACAGAAACGGACGAAAGCAATAAATCAATATCAAGAGCTGAACGGATTAGGGTTGTTCGTTCTATATACAAAGAAAACTTAGATCCAAAAAAATCAACATCGAGTCCCGGAAAACACAAAGACGTCAGCACATCCGCTTCATCCAAAGTATGGATGTTCGCTCTGAAAGTTGTAGTCCGGACAGACCTTCTGCACCAGCTTGTAATCGATGCTGAAGAAGGAGATGAAGATGCAGATGACTTTGAAGGGTTTGGCGCAGAGCCAGGACGAGTGCGACTGGGTGTTCTCGGTGAAGCAGGTCTGCGACGGGTCGTACAGGCAGGGTTTGGGCTTCTTG
>CM074440.1:784484-894484 GCA_037101425.1 Elopichthys bambusa | reverse complement strand
GTATGTCTTCAACTCTCCACTCCAGACTGTATCTACAGTACTGTGCCGTATCACATTACTGTATTGCAAGTTGGCTAGCGCTCCTTTTGTAACTAAAAATGGTAATTTTGTGGAACATACAGTACAGTATATGTACCATTGAGATGTTACAGTACTGTAAAAAAGTGGTTTGTGGTTGCATTTTTCTACAGAATGGCTAGAAGACCTGTTCACCCAACAGCAGGAACTTGCCATCGTGGAAATGGTCAGAGCAAACAATGCTACGGGAACAAATACTTGCAGATAAGCAAGTATTCATCAGCATCAATCGAGTAGGCATTACCATGATCAGACGTGTCTTGGTGAAGCACAAAATCACATTGAAGCAAACTGTATCAGGGTCAAAGGACTTCGACAAGAATATGTACAAATAAGTGTTACAGTATTTATGTAATCCAGTACAGTAATAGCTCAGTATTACATTGATTCATGCAGAGAGGGACACTGTGTGTTTGTGTGTGTATGTGTAGTACTGTAGTTGTGTGTTTTGAGTAATGCCAGCCATTTTGTTGCAGAAAATCTTAGACGTTTACCTCATCTTATTTACATTGATGAGGCTGGTTTCAACCTCAGCAAAAGTAGACGACGGGGTCGTGATATAATTGGCCATAGGGCAATCGTGCACATCCCGGGGCAGCGTGGGGGGAAACATCACAATGTGTGCCGCCATAAGCCTTCGAGGGCTACTGCACCATCATGCCAAACTAGGTCCCTACAATACACATACTCACATTTCTCGATGCACTTCATGATGCAGTTGTACAGGACAGATCAGAGCAGCCCAGGTTTGTTGTTGTCTGGGATAATGTTAGTTTCCACCGGGTTGCTCTGGTCCGGGACTGGTTCGCCAGCCATGATCAATTTGAAGTTGTATACTTGCCCCCTTACTCGCCATTTTGAAGAATTTTTTTTTCCCGCTTTGCGTACATGACCGCCAACCACATGCCCTTCCATTGCCTGTAGACATTGAGGTAACGTCAATCCGTGGATGAATTCGGCACACAAGGCGTTATTTTCCCCATTGCTTACAGGAGAAAATATCGCTCGTGACGTTGAGGAGATCCTGCGGCCAGACCCAAAACAGACGGCAGGATCTGTAATCCCACCCACGCACAATTGACCTGTATTTACAGTAGTGTTTCATTTTTGTATTTTGCGTTACTGCATTTACTGTACTGTAAAGTATAGATAGTACTGTGATGTGCAGTATTGAGTTGATGTCATTTGTAACCTTTCAGTACTTCCATTTTTTGGTTGTTGTGAAAACCTTTGTTGGAAAAAAAACTGTAAGTGTTGCATTGAGCTTCACAGAACTGATGAACTGAATAAAAACAGTGAAAATTAAAGACTGCAGTGTTTTATATAAAGTACACGAGTGTGTTGCTGCTAATCTGAAAGTGTATTCATATGATGCAGGTGTGTATCATTTTGTCATCAATGTGAATGGTTTATTTCCCAGCGTTGTGTCTTGTGTGTGAAGTTTTGACACAATGAGTTCAAGCAATAGGCAAAAACTGTAAAACCAGATGGACACAAACCAAACAGATTATTTATATCAAATGAATGACAAATCTAAAATAAAAGACTCAAAATGTAAGCAAATACCAGTCAAAAGTTTGAGGTCTTTTATTCATCAAGGATGCATAAATTTGATCAAAAGTGACAGTAAAGACATTTATAATGTGCTGTTCTTTTGATCTTTCTATTCATTAAAGAATAAATAAAATATATCACGGTTTCCACAAAAAATATTTCAACATTGATAATAATCATAAATGTTTCTTGAGCAGCAAATCATCATATTAGAATGATTTCTGAAGGATCATGTGACACTGAAGACTGTAAATTCAGCTTTGATCACATTAATAAATTACACTTTACTATATATTCACATAGAAAACAGCTATTGTAAATTATAAAAATATTTCACAATTTTTACTGTATTTTTGATCACATAAATGCAGTCTTGGTGACTCTTTCAAAAATCTTGAATTTGAATGCTAGTGTAAATCGCTCATTACAAATCAGTGACAGTTATGAGAATCTCTACTGTCCATTCCAGCCCAGATCAGCGCAGTCAGACAAATAAATGCAAGGACATACGCACGTCTCGCTGTATCAGCACTGTCTCCAACTGTTACGCCGTCAGCTCATCTTCACCATACGCTACCATCACCCTCTCTGACCCTTGACCTCTGCTCACGGTCACTTCAGCGCCAGACTCACGTATCGGTACAGGAGCATCGACCAACCCAAATGCTGGATCAGTGATGATTTCACAACACGGATCATTGATTTCAATGCCGCCACAGAAGTGGCACAAGATTAAATATGAGCTTTTAAACATGACCATGTGACTGAATGAGAGGAAACTTCCAGCTCACATCTGGGTCTTAAAGGGACAGTGTATCAGTTCACAACAAGGTAGTTCCTTTAAAGTCACCATGAAATCAAAACTGACTTTTTAATGGAATATTGCAGTGTTTATTGTAAATGATTTATCGGTGCACATCATTATTGTGTTAAATTCATGTTCCTGGTAATCTTGAATCAGAATATCTTCTCCTCCCTCTTGCAGCATCTCTTCTCTTCTCTGTTGACGAGGGCGGGGCAACCTGTCACTCACATGAGATCCACCAATAGCAAACCACAACCATCCAATCAATTCCCCACGGACAAAATCAAGCCCCGCCCTACATTTGTTCTTGTTCGTGAAGCGTTTCACTCAGATATATGTCAAAATAGACAAGTGCAATTTCAGTTTCACGTTAGCTAATGGGACATTTACCGAAATTCTGTTGATTCAAACTTTACTTTTTCAGCAAATAACAACAAATTGTGCATCTGTTCCTCACCCAAAGCTTCATATGAGAAATATAATGCACGAGTCATACGGACGACTGTTATTGATGGCGTTTTTCATAATAACTCCATTATGAAGAACATCTGTTCTGCTTCTTTGTGAGAAAAAAGTCATTTTTGGGGGTGAATTAATGCTTTAACACTTTTAAAATACAGAAATAAGCAACTATTTCAACACTGATAAAAACGTTTCTACAGCATATCAGAATGATTTCTGAAGGATCATGAGACACTGAAGACTGAAAATTCAGCTTTGATCACCTGAATAAATTACACTTTACTATATATTCACATAGAAAACAGCTGTTTTACATTGTAAAAATATTTCACAATTTTTACTGTATTTTTGATCAAATAAATGCAGCCTTGGTGAGCAGAAAATCATAATTATTCCACACTTTTGGCCGTTAGTGTAACTGTTTTTGCTAGGGTGGCCTACGGCTCATGAGACGCATGCGGTGGATTCAGTCATAACGAGGTCGACGGCGTCCTGCCCTTCATGTAACGCCAGCTCAGCACAGATCCTCATCCCAGGACAGCATCACAGCTGTTCCTCCTGCAGAAGATCCTGTCACTTCATGATGAAACTACAACTCTGGACCAGAATAAAGAAATAAGAGCAGGACGTTCAGTTCTTCCCACACTGTTCACTGTCAGCATTATCGCCGGCCAGCAATTCACATGCCAGCAAAGCACTCGGACTGAGTGTCGAGTCAGAAAGAAAAAGTTCCAAAAAACACTGTTTTACAGGAGCTGCACCTAAAAATGTCTTCATGTTGGGCTCAAAATGACCACCAAACTGACAACTAAGATGACAACAGTCCAAAAACCTGCTGTCAGGAACACACTTCAAGGAGAGGAACAAGAAGTTTTGATAACACTGTACAATTAGATCTTATTATATAATGCATTATTTTATAATGCAACAATGATTTGTTATAGACAGAAACGACAGTAAAATACGTTAGTTCAGGTCCACTAATTAATATTAACTGATACAAGATTTAAAAAAGTATTAGTAAATGTTAAGATCAACATTAATGCTGTAGAAGTATTTTCCATTGTTAGTTCATGTTAACAAACAAAACCTTATTGTAAACTGTTACTGAAATGTTCTTTATGCAAAATAAAATGAGGCCTGTTTTAGTATCATTGAGGTTTTTATTAATTTACTTATTCATTTATTAACATTACAATTAAACAGAAGCTTGTTTCCAGCACTAAATAAAAAAAAGGCAATTTCAACTTCAATGTCACGCAATTCCAACTTTATAACTCGCAATTCTGACTTTATATTTCGCAATTCTGACTTTATATCTCGCAATTCCGACTTTATAACTCGCAATTCCGACTTTATATCTCGCAATTCTGACTTTATATCTCACAATTCCGACTTTATATCTCGCAATTCTGACTTTATATCTCACAATTCCGACTTTATATCTCGCAATTCTGACTTTATATCTCACAATTCTGACTTTATATCTCACAATTCCGACTTTATATCTCACAATTCTGACTTTATATCTCACAATTCTGACTTTATATCTCACAATTCCGACTTTATATCTCACAATTCTGACTTTATAACTCGCAATTCCGACTTTATATCTCGCAATTCTGACTTTATATCTCACAATTCTGACTTTATATCTCACAATTCTGACTTTATATCTCACAATTCCGACTTTATATCTTACAATTCTGACTTTATATCTCACAATTCTGACTTTATATCTCACAATTCTGACTTTATAACTCGCAATTCCGACTTTATATCTCGCAATTCTGACTTTATATCTCACAATTCTGACTTTATATCTCACAATTCTGACTTTATAACTCGCAATTCCGACTTTATATCTCGCAATTCTGACTTTATATCTCACAATTCTGACTTTATATCTCACAATTCCGACTTTATATCTCGCAGTTCCGACTTTATATCTCACAATTCCGACTTTATATCTCGCAGTTCCGACTTTATATCTCACAATTCCGACTTTATATCTCGCAGTTCCGACTTTATATCTCACAATTCCGACTTTATATCTCGCAGTTCTGACTTTATAACTCGCAATTCCGACTTTATATCTCGCAATTCTGACTTTATATCTCACAATTCCGACTTTATATCTCGCAATTCCGACTTTATATCTCACAATTCCGACTTTATATCTCGCAGTTCCGACTTTATATCTCACAATTCTGACTTTAAATCTCGCAATTCTGACTTTCTATCTCGCAATTCTGACTTTATATCACACAATTCCGACTTTATAACTCACAATTCTGACTTTCTATCTCGCAATTCTGACTTTATATCTCACAATTCTGACTTTATATCTCACAATTCTGACTTTATATCTCACAATTCCGACTTTATAACTCACAATTCTGACTTTATAACTCGCAATTCCGACTTTATATCTCACAATTCCAACTTTATAACTCGCCGTTCCGACTTTATATCTCACAATTCCGACTTTATATCTCGCAGTTCCGACTTTATATCTCGCAATTCTGACTTTATAACTCGCAATTCCAACTTTATAACTCGCAGTTCCGACTTTATATCTCACAATTCCGACTTTATATCTCGCAGTTCCGACTTTATATCTCGCAATTCTGACTTTATATCTCACAATTCTGACTTTATATCTCTCAATTCTGACTTTATATCACACAATTCTGACTTTATATCTCACAATTCTGACTTTATATCTCACAATTCTGACTTTATATCTCGCAGTTCCGACTTTATATCTCACAATTCTGACTTTATATCTCACAATTCCGACTTTATATCTCACAATTCCGACTTTATATCTCACAATTCCGACTTTATAACTCGCAATTCTGACTTTTTTTCAGAATTGTGAGATTAGAAAGTTGCAGTTACCATTTTATTTTTTATTTCATGCTGGAAATAAGCTTCCATTCAATTATATCCTCCAGATTTCCAATGTAAAAAATAAATATTAATTAATAAATATATTGTATAGACTGTTGTATTGCTTTAAATTTATGCTGATTTAAATAATAAAAAATAAATTATCACAGTAATGAGAATCATCATTGATCACAACAAAAAAACAAACAAAACAACAACAAAAAAACCCCAATTCAGATGCATTAGAGTAATGAGAATTTAGGTAAAAAAAATCATAATCATGCAGAAATGTGAGCAGGACCTGCCGTTGTGAGATCTACCCAATTATGCATGGTATTAAAAAAGCAGAGAATTCACACACAGCGCTGAAAGGAAATTCAGGCATTTCAGGGAGAAATAACACGTGACACGAAGTTCATAACGTGCCGCAGATGAGCCGAAGGAAGCTGTTAGCAGCATTTCAATTTGAGTGATACATTTACAAGTCTGTAGACAGCAATATCAAATGGAAAGCTGCTGTCGATTACAACAGCTGGCACCAAAATAAAGCATTGGGCCTGATGCATATAACACTCCCGCGCTTTCCTCCTTCTTTATGCGCCATCTCTCCACCGAGGAGAAATAATAACCCGAAGATGGAGTAATCCAGCCAGACGAACTGTGTATACATATGTATGTCTCAGGGAATTTAATATAAAGAAAATTTGATTACAGTGGCTTGAGATCGCGAGCGGTGGAGGGAAATGTCTTTATTGGTGCAGCGAGATGAGAAAGAGAAGCTCCTTTGGAGTTCGAGGCCCATTAATAATCGCTAACTTCATTTGAGACACTACCAGCAAAAAGCATCCTAAGAAAGTCTTTATGAGGGGGCGGAAGTCGCAGCAGAGCCGGAAGCGAGGCATCGAGGGAGTGAATCAACCCGTCGCAATTAAAACGCTCGTTTACAGACACGCAATCGATGACAGAGCGCCGGCTGATCTTCGTGTTTCATATTTCTACTGTAACTTCTAACACTTGTTAGTGTCCAGCAGCGACTGACACGCCGCTCCTCCCTGAGGAATGATGGGAAGAGAAGTGCGTCCTCTCACCTCTTCCTTCAGCTAATTGGAGTTTTATTTCATGCAATCGATTCATTTCTATCTCAGACGCTGATATATTGATCATCTGTCAGCACAAACACTCTCCTCAGCTCACTATATGCATAAATGTACATAAAGGTTTGGAATAACTCAGATATTTTTCATGCTTTTGGAATGATTATGATTTTTCAAGGGTGTATTTATTTGATCAAAAATACAGTAAAAATTGTGATAAATTATTCCTATGTGAATATATAGTATTAAAGTGTAATTTATTTAATTTTCAGCATCATTACTCCAGTCTTCAGTGTCACATGATCCTTCAGAAATGATGATTTGCTGCTCAAGAAACATTTATGAATGTTATCAATGTTGAAAACAGGATTTTCAGGATTCTTTGATGAATAGAAAGTTCAAAAGAACAGCATTTATTTGAAATTTGTAACATTATACATGTCTTTAATGTCACTTTTGATCAATTTATACAAACTTTTCAATGGTGTATGACTGTTTCCACAAAAATATGAAGCAGCAAAACTGTTTTCAACATTGAGGAGCAAATCATCATATCAGAATGATTTCTGAAGGATCATGTGACACTGAAGACTGGAGTAATGATGACTTTGATCACAGGAATAAATTACACTTTACTATATATTCACATAAAAAACAGCTGATTTACATTGTAAAAATATTTCACAATTTTTACTGTATTTTTAATCAAATAAATGCAGCCTCTGTGAGCAGAAGAGACTTAAATGTTAATTATTCCAAAACTTTTGACTGTCCTACCTAGACAGCATTTAAGCGTCACACTTCTAACTTCCTCTCAGTCACACTCACAGAGAAATAGTTTGAGAACTCTATATTCTGACAATAATCTTGTAAGAAACTTTTGCCTTCTTTTCCTTTAAAATGAAAATGACATTTAATTATGAGACGAGAAATACAGCCCAGAGGAAAAGAGATAAACCGCTGGGAAGAGAAAGAGAAAGAGAGAGAGGGAGAGAGAGAGGGATTATCATGGAGCGAGAGTGAGTGAGTTATAAAGTATCAGAGACGAGAGAAACGGAGCCGAGACTGATAACACGAGAGAAATGAAACATGTAGGAAAAGAAAGTGAGAGACTGAATTGCCACAAAAGAAGAAGAAGATGATCTTATTAGTGAAAGTTGAAGGAATAGTTCAGCCAAGAATGAAGATTCTGTCATCATTTACTCACACAACAAAAACTAACATTTTTAGTTTGTTTAAATATGCCTATATCATTTTTATTCCATTTTTAGTTTTAGTGATAATTTAATGATTAAATATAACTATATTATTTATTACTTAATCGTTCTGAAATGCTCTATGGGGTTTTTGGAGTTTGACAGTCACTGATTTCATTGCAAGGAGTCGATCAGCGGCTGAAAACTGCAGCGAGGTTAGCGTGTAAACGATGACAGCGTGTTCATATACGGGTCAGTTTGCTGAGAGAGGTGAATATGAGACAGCGTGTGCGGTAAACGAGTTCAGGTGTAAAGCGCTTTCTGATTATTGACTCTGAAAGTGAAGAATCTCATTAAAACGAGTCGCGCTTATTGCAACTCTTGTCATAACATGAGGATAAAGAGACAAACAACCCGAACACTTTAATCACACTAACTGTGTAAAGACGGCGCTGAGAAGATCCTTGTCAAAGCTGCTGCTTTTTACACCCTGAATAAACTCATTCAAGTTGATCAAATCAAGGGAAAAAATGAACATTCATCTCCGAGTAAAACAGTGAAAGTCCATCAAGATGTTTCCTTCTTTCTCTAAGCTTTTGTTAATTGGTTTATCGAACCTTTAGTCAAGTCGTGGTTCATTTATAAAGCATGATTAAAAACAACAGACATTGTACTAAAGTGCACAATAAAAAAGAATGCAGTAACTCCAAAAATAAACGACAGACACTAATATAAAACCTCAAACATCTTTAAGAGATACAGAAGAAAGCCATTAAAGACAAGTTTTGCAACAAAAAACATAAATAATTATGTCATTCATTCTGAATAATTATGCATTCGAATATATTTTTAAGCCAATTAACGGCTAACAAAGCAGACTGTACATGATGTTTTCCAGATCATTTAAAAAAAATAAACATTGACATTTTTAAGTGAGGATTATTCTACAGCTCTAAAAAACAAAAAATTCTACTTCCTTTAATTTGAATTGCATATCTGCATCCTCAATTCAAATTCAGACACTGACTAGGAATGTAAATATTAAAATAATACTGGCAAAATATATTACAATATGGAAGTATTTTCTGTAAATGTACAAGACTTTTGATTTCTGATTAACAGTGAAAACTGGGACGATATCTCCCGATTCCACACTGTTATGATACTTGGGTGCCGATACGATATGCATTGTATAAATTAAATATATATTAATCCTTATTAAAGTTACAAAAGTTATTCAGAGAGCAGTGAGTCTTTTGTTGTTTGATTAACGTTAAAACAAAGAGCAGCAGGTTTATTAGGCTGCTGTTGCTTTAAGAGCTGCAAGTGTTTTCTTTCTCAACTGTTTATGTTTACTTATGACATATCATGAAAATCTGACCTTTTCCGTGTTTAAGTGCTATAATCGTGTCTCCGGTGCATCTACCAACAGAGAAAGCGTGAAAAAGGACAACCCAGTAACAAGCCGCTCGGATTTCACTCCCCTAGTGACGTAAGAAGGGGATCTTATTATAATGTTACCGCCCCTTAATCTGCACGTTTTCACCCACAGCGCCGCCATTTTGTTTTTGCAAGCGACAACGGTGTACCAGTTCTAACGGCATGGCAGAAGTTCGAGCATTCTCCACCTTTGTTGTTGTTGAGCAACCGAAACGTGAGCTGTTAAAGCTCCGCCCTCTTCTGGAAAGGGGGCCGGGAGCAGCAGCTCATTTGCATTTAAAGGGACAAATTTGACAAGCTATAATAAATGATCTGTGGGGTATTTTGAGCTGAAACTTCACAGACACATTCTGGAGACACCAGAGACTTATATTACATCTTATGAAAGGGGCGTTATAGGTCCCATTTAAGATATAACAGACTATGCTTACTGGGATACATGGCATTTTTTGATGTCATTTTGTGTGAATAAGTCCGTTCAAACGCAATAAGTTGTGAAAGAGAGCTCAATTCAGCATTCGCACGCTGTCAAAGAAGCGCGCTTCGGATGTGTGTGCGCACTAAACTTCTCACGCTATTGAACAGAGTTATCTTTCACGTCTTCTTGCGCCTAAATATTTAAACTGGCCAGGCTTAAAAACACGTACAAATGATAAACGTTCATGATGACTTGACTTCGCTCCATGAGATACAGGAGCCAAACCTTCAGCCCCATTATCTCATTAGAAGTGTGTGTGTGTGACAGCAGTTCAGATTAGTTCTGAAAGCATCAGACCTCTTGATCTCACTGTCTACCTGACCTACACCTGTTCAGCCTCGACCCTCACGCTGCACAGACCGCCACAGACCACCAGAGACCACCGCAGCGCCTCGACATGCTTGACTTTCACCCTTCTGGCCAAGGTCCACTATTTACAGGTGTGCCGCTGATGTTCAAGGAGCAGGAGATCAAACACTGTTACTGTGAAGATCACAAATGAATTTCTCCATTAATAGCTTGACTAGACGCAAAACATCATGCACAGCCTCAAAATACACTCCGTCAGCGATGTAAGTGTTCTTTCACCAGCGCTGAGTTGCACAACGTGACGCTCAAAGTTCAACTTTGACCCTGCTTGCAGTTGACCTTTCAACACACAGTCAATGATTATTGAACAATCACATGGTGTGTGTCTCAGGACAGAATAAGAATGGAAGAAATGGATTAAAGATCGTTCATTTAGATTGGAATGACGACAACGAACACAATCACAATCACAATATTCCTCACAGGAAGGGGCGGGACATTTCCCAAACACCAATCACAACACACTGCTCCAGCCGACCAATCAGAGCACACTGTGCTTTTCAGAAGGAGGGGCTTCATAGAGACAGAGCGTTACTGACAGACTGGGAAGAGAGGAGCTGCAACAATGGATAATATGAGGAAAATAATCAACATTCAAGCAGCTCTAGTAGAGCCCAAAAACAACATCAAGACTTTGAGAAAGTGCTCTTTAAATGCCCAGATGATGCACTTAATTAACTGAAAAAACAAAGTATAATATAACAAACAAATATATACAGTAAGTGCATCATGTCAAAAATCACACTTTCACACGGAGGTCAAAGCGACACTAAAGCTCTGACTCGAGACACATGAAAGAGATTTCATGGATTCGCATATGAACCCAAAAAAGCTAATTTTATTGGTAGGATCAGATTTTTATCCAGAATACAGATTTGGTACAGCGTGACTCCTCTGCATGCAAACTGGAGGAAAGTGAGCCGGAGGGCCGTAATTACCACAGCCTACAGGTGTGACATCATTCACGCTGGCTGTTGTCAGGGACGCCCAGGGTCTCATGGCATGATGGGTAACTGGATGAAAGCAATTCATTTTTATCTTGGCTCAGTCATGGCTAAAGAGATTATTTATTACTCATGAAGTATAAGGGGTCTGGAGGCTTTCTGTTGGGGGATATTGGGGAATTCATAAAAATACACAGAAAAAACATCACCGAAACACTTCAAGACCTGCTGAAAATAATGGAGATGTTTAGAACGATGCAGATCCAGGGAATATTAGATGTGCTTAGATCTGAAGAGCAGATCATCACACCCCACAGGAGAAACATAAAGCACATTTTCACTTTAATATGTCAACTTAGTTTCTTTTAGAAAGCAATGAGACTAAATAGAGAGCAAAAAGAGACATTTCACTTGGAAAACAGACCCAGTAATCTCACATGTGTCTTCTTTAGAGTTTCAAAGAGTCTCAAACTTGCTTGGATTTGATACCTAGTCAATTAAAACTGAGAGATCTCAAAATGAACGTACGCTTTTCATCAAAAGATCTGAGTTGCTATATTCATACTCTCTTACTAATTGACAGTTATTGACTCATTTGTGACTATTTTATTTCTCCTGAGGAATATCTGAGACAACAGACAAAGGATGATACTTAAATGAAGCTCACAAAGAAGTTCAGACCAAGAGGAAAGTAAAGGAAAGACTGACCTTTCAATGCTGTTGTATTGATTTTCTAAATGGCAAAGATTCCATAGGAAAGTTTACATGGTTCAATTCGATATACAGCAGATCTTAATTAGAGCATAGTGTTTGAGAAAAAAAAAATATGTATCGACACTGTCAATAACCGCAAAGATTTAGAGGGAACAGAAATAACTAACCACATCAATATTACACTCGCAATCTTGCTGTTTTAGACTCAAACCAACAATTCAATTAAAAAGAAGTTCATATTGAGTAACTTACATTTTAGACACAATATTCCCAGTTTGATTCGCCAACATAAACAAGTGTAAACAAAGCCGCAGGTGGATTATCCGCTGAATGGATGTTTTGAACAAATCAGATAAATGAATGATTCAATGAGTCACTCATAAAGACTGACTAAACCAGTGTTTTTGGAGGAATGGGTTGAGTGAATGATTCAATGACTCACTCATCTCTTGTTTTGTTCCGAAATGAATCAGTGTTTGTGACTGAGTGAAAGATTCAATCCCTCACACATCTTTTGTTAGGCTTGTTTGAGATGCATCGGTGCTGCTCAGACTGATCGGTGTCTGACATCAAAGTACCACAAGAGCGATTCAAAAGTATAAAGAGTCGTATGCTCTCCAAACGCTCTCGCAGTACTTTGATGTCATACGCCGATCGGTCAGTGTAGTGCCGATGCATCTCGAACAAGACAGTTTTGTTCCTGGATGAATCAGTGTTTTGAACAAATCAGATAAATGAATAATTCAATGAGTCACTCATAAAGACTACTGAATAAACCAGTGTTTTTGGAGGAATGGGTTAAGTAAATGCTTAAATGACTCACTAGCTGCATCTCACTTAGGCTGCGTCCTCCAGAGCTTACTTTGAAGGCTGTATACGTCATCAAGCACGTCTTATTTAAGACAAGTAACCATAATAAAATTGATTGGTATTCCTTGTAAGATGTAAAATACTGTAATTTTTTATTACTTTGCAATCTAACAGATACTTTTCTTAAACGAGAAAGACTCGATGACGTTTGCGGCCAACAAATGTGACCAGCCTTCGAAATGAGACGCAGATATACATCTTGTTTTATTTCTGAAATGAATCAGTGTTTTTGATTGAATCAGTTGAGTGAATAATTCAATCACTTGCATCCCTTGTTTTGTTTCTGGATGAATCAGGGTTTTGAATGAGTCAGTTGAATGAACGATTCAATGACTCATTCATCTCTTGACTGCGTCTGAAAACTAAGACAGCTGACTTTTTGCCTCGCTACCTTATCAGGAAATGACTTTGTAGGCAACTATTGTGCAAGAAGGTACCTCATGAAACTTACTTTGGACAGACTTCTAAGGCAGCATACTGGTTTAATGATCTACAGCAAAACAGAGAGAGCTTTGGTGATAATTAAGCGAAAATTTAATAAATGCTGCCTTTCAAAAATCGATCAGATGAAGGTATCTCAGGAGACAGGAAGTGAAGCTAACATTGGATACGGACATGCCTTGATGTTTTCCTATCTTGGAGGAAGCATTTTTAAGATTTCGTACACAGCCCGTGTTTCCTTCCTGAATCAATCAGTGTTTTCAAATGAATCACTTGAATGAATGAATCAATTAGTCAGTCACAAAGATAGTCACTTGTCGCCATCTACTGGTGCATAACTATAACCTGGTGTATAAGTATACACTTAAGTCATACATAAAATGTCTTGGATGTCATATATAAGTCAAAATATCTTATTGGAAACACAGATGCACAAACATGCTTTATAATCAAAATATAAACAAAAATAAGTTACGGTTTAAAATGCTAAAACAATAGATGATCAGAATCACATGCACACATTTATAAGAGAGGATTAAATGATTTCAAACTGAATCAATGCACTTTGCTAAAAGCAGTCCTAATTTATAATTTACAGAAATTCTGGAACTGGTTTTTACCACTAAACCTCAATGAAGCAGGCTTGAGCTTTCTTCTTGAACTAGAACAAGACTGAAATCTTGTAGGCTGCGAGAACTTTGACAGCGATCTTAGAATAGCTTCAACTGGACCAATTGAGTTCTTAGCATATGAGCTGGTTTGGAACCTCAAAATTAGATTTAGGAGCTAATAAACAGTTGCACATATCGACAGAGTGAAGTGAGATAATATGATCTGTGTCTGATTTCCTGTTAACCGCAGAGAGTATCCATAAAGACATCTGCTGAAATATGATCAAGACCTGGAAGAGCTTCACCTTCAAGCTGTTTCTTAGATAATGCCAAAGGCATTGCTACAGACGCATTAGATCTCAGATCAGCTCTTACATTCTCACGTCATAATGGACATAGTCTAGAAAAACCTGATCTCAGACCAGCTATTTATCATTCTGAAATGTGACAGCTTTCATCTGTGGCTGCATGAAGGGCTTAATGAACTTCATAAAAATGGACAAACCCAACAATTGGGATGTTTTAACCGAGCAAATGGGTTAACGCAGAAAATGGGTTGTTTTAACCCAGCAAATGGGATGTTTTAACCCAGCGAATGGGTTGTTTTTACCCAGCGATTGGGATGTTTTAACCCAGTGATTGAGATGTTTTAACCCAGTGAATGGGTTGTTTTAACTCAGCAATTGAGATGTTTTAACCCAGTGAATGGGTTGTTTTAACCCAGCAATTGAGATGTTTTAACCCAGCAATTGAGATGTTTTAACCCAGTGAATGGGTTGTTTTAACTCAGCAATTGAGATGTTTTAACCCAGTGAATGGGTTGTTTAAACCCAGCGATTGGGATGTTTTAACCCAGTGAATGGGTTGTTTTAACGCAGAAAATGGGATGTTTTAACCCAGCGAATGGGTTGTTTTAACCCAGGGAATGGGATGTTTTAACCCAGCGAATGGGTTGTTTTATTCCAGCGAATAGGTTTGTTTTAACCTAGTGGTTGTGTTAAAGGTTTGCTCAACCTGCTGGGTAGTTTTATTTAGTTTTATTTAACTCAACTATTGTTTACAAATTACTGTATTTCTTGCTTAAAATGAACCCAAAGTATTTTGGAAATGAACATTTATTAACATGTTTAATAAATGAACATTTATTAATAAGTTTAATGAATAATAATTAAACAATAAACATGTGTTAAATTGCTTATTAATAAATGTTCACCTTTTGATTATTATTGTTGCCTCTAGTAATTATGTGTCTGATTTTTATTTTCCAAACTATTTTGGGTTCATTTTAAGCCAGACATATAGTCTTGAGTTAAATAAAACTGCCCAGCACGTTGCTCAAACATTTAACCCAACCACTGGGTTAAAACAACCTGGGTTTGTCCATTTTCAACCCAACTTGGGTTGTTTTTAGCCCAGCATTTCTTAGAGTGTATGATCAAGATCATTAAATCAACCAATAATGTATAAAAAGTCTTCTGGAGAGCGTGACCTGCTGTGATTTCATCGTGTCCTATAGCACAAGAAGATTTCTATGTAGTTGCTAGGGTCTTCGGAGGGGTTTCTAAGGCATTGCTAGGTGGTTGCAAATTGGTCTAAAGCAAAAGTGTCTGTTTGGATATCTAGTGAGCTTCCATCTAATGAAGCATCCTAATGCAACCTCAAATGACCGATCTGCCGTCTGACTCAAAATGAATTTCAATACAGGTAATGTGTGAAGAACGACTCTGATTGGGTACAAATTTTGCGTAAAACGCTGCTAATTAAGTGCAATTCTGTGGCTGAGAGTTGACAATAGTCCCATCTGTTTGAGTGTGACTGGAGGAAAACGATGATGGGAAGGAAGGGAAGAGAAGAACTGTGTTGTTTATGTCATCGCCTGGTGCTTAAGCTTTGGAGGAGAGCTCTATTTCAGGCTTGATTCGCCTCTCTGGCCCTGAAGGACTCGACAGATAATGCACGTTCTCCTCACAGCGCCCCAGAGGATACACAGCCCCGTTACCGACCACCAGCACTGAGGAACTTCACGGGCCATAGATCACCGGCACACGCGCCCATCCCACAGGAGCCCGACAGGGAGGGAGAGCGAATCATCATACCGACAAAACCCACAGTGATCCATCATTCAGAGAGAGTGAAGAAAGACAGAGAAAGAGAGAGTGGGAGAGAAGAAAGAGAGAAAAACATAGCTGTAGCTGGGAGTCACATGAAAATAAACAAAACCGTTTACACTGCGGACGAGTTTAACAAATGAACATGTCTTCATGCTAGCTATGTTTCCATCAAAGTTGTGAATGCAATTGATTTATACTTAGTTATTTCAAAAGGAATATCAGAAAACAATTTGCAGAGATAATGAACACAAACAGCAAGTCATTCATTTTCATTTGGCCACCATAACTGGCGTGTATTATTGACAACTTTATTGAAAAATATATATATGCAAGATCACAGAAGATACAGATAGATAGACTGATTGATTTTATATACATTATTGGATGGTTTAATGATCTTAATCATACACTAAAAAATGCTGGGTTAAAAACAACCAAAGTTGGGTTGAAAATGAAACCCAGTAACTGGGTTGTTTTAACCTTTGGGTTAAATGTTTGACCAACATGCTGGGCAGTTTTATTCAACCCATTTAACCCAAAAATTTACCCCAAATATTTAACCCAACCGCTGGTTTAAAACATCCCATTCGCTGGGTTAAAGCAACCCAATCACTGGGTTAAAACATCCCATTGGCTAGGTTAAAACAACCCATTGGCTGGGTTAAAATAACCCAATCACTGGGTTAAAACAACCCATTGGCTGGGTAAAAACATCCCATTCGCTGGGTTAAAGAAATTAATTCGCTGGGTTAAAACATCCCATTCGCTGGGTTAAAACAACCCATTGGCTGGGTTAAAACAACCCATTGGCTGGGTTAAAACAACCCATTCGCTGGGTTAAAACAACCCATTGGCTGGGTTAAAACAACCCATTGGCTGGGTAAAAACATCCCATTCGCTGGGTTAAAACAACCCATTGGCTGGGTTAAAACAACCCATTGGCTGGGTAAAAACATCCCATTCGCTGGGTTAAAGAAATTAATTCGCTGGGTTAAAACATCCCATTCGCTGGGTTAAAACAACCCATTTGCTGGGTTAAAACAACCCATTTGCTGGGTTAAAACATCCCATTGGCTGGGTTAAAACAACCCATTGGCTGGGTAAAAACATCCCATTCGCTGGGTTAAAGAAATTAATTCGCTGGGTTAAAGCAACCTAATCGCTGGGTTAAAGCAACCAATTCGCTGGGTTAAAACATCCCATTCGCTGGGGTAAAACAACCCATTCACTGGGTAAGAACAACCCAATCGCTGGGTAAAAACAAACCATTCGCTGGCTTAAAACAACCCAATCGCCTGGTTAAAACAACCCATTTGCTGGGTTAAAACAACCCAATTGCCTGGTTAAAACATCACATTGGCTGGGTAAAAACATCCCATTCGCTGGGTTAAAGAAATTAATTCGCTGGTTAAAACATCCCATTGGCTGGGTTAAAAAAAACCATTGGCTGGGTTAAAAACAACCCAATCGGTGGGTTAAAACATCCCATTGGCTGGGTTAAAAACAACCCAATCGGTGGGTTAAAGCAACCCATTCGCTGTGTTTGTCCATTTTCAATCCAACTTGGGTTGTTTTTAACTCAGCAGTTTTTTAGAGTGTAGATAGATAGATAGATAGATAGATAAAGATAAAATAGATAAAAATAAACATTTAAATTACAACTTATAAAACAAATTTTAAGAGCTTCAAATTACTTTGTTGCTTTCATATTTCTAACAATAGTAAAATAAATCTGTGCCATTTATTGCTTCCTTCGTGCATTGTTCAAAATTTGGCTTTGCCTTAGTCCATTGTGTTCAGTTTCAGTGTGACGATAGTTGACGTTCCAATTTATATAACTGTAATGCAGCGGAGCACGTGACCTGCACTGTTTTCACTCATTTGCATAAAATAGAACTTTTCTCAACTTTGTCTCACCGCCAACAGTCGCTCTACCTTCGGATCAGCAACACTGAAAACAAACTGCTTTTCTGGTGGCTTTGCTGCTCGGAAGCACAGCAACTTCCAGCAATGATTGCAGGCTCGTTCCAGTGTCAGTGAACGCGCGCGCCTCCGCTTTGCATGCGGGACGGCAGGCGATGCATCAAAAGATGACAGCTCCCCCATTCTTCTTTAAATAAGATCGCTGGGTGGAGAGTCCTGGCTGGGCCGTAACTTTAATCATTCATCTAAATAAGAGCTGCACGAGCGCGAGTCCCGCACTACGAGTTTCAAGCGGCGGCGGTGCACCGGCCGGCCAGCAGGAATAAGAAGTGACGGCGCTCCGGCGCATTCCTCATTTGTAAACGTGTAAACATATATTTGAGTCAGATTGCCGACGGGCGCCCGAGCCCTCCGCAGATTTATGTATTGAGTGAGTTTTAAAATTCAGATGGGTGGCGGGGTGAGAGGGAGAAGTATCCCGTCTTTAAGATGAGCGACACTAAGTGACAGTGATTGATGCCCTCTCCACTCCCGCTGTGAGACAAATCAACAGAAAAATATACGAAATAAAAAAGGAATATAGCAAACGCAGACAGCAGGAGCACGAGTGCGCAAAGACACATCTACATAATGAAAAGAGGAGGGGAGGAAAACACACCCGAGGGAAACATCGAGGAGCGATTGCGGCTTGGGAGGAATCTGGAGGGTTAGAGGGCTGGAAGAGGGGAAAATGACAAACACAGACGGCAGGATTGTCAGAGTGCTGCAGGTTCATTAGCAGCAGTGTGACGGATCTGACATCACCCGTGTGCTTCACTGTAAAGTCACCATGAAATCAAAACATTTTTATGGAATATTGCAGTGTTTATTCTAAATGATTTATCGGTGCACATCATTATTGTTTTAAATTTATATTCCTCATAAGCTTGAATCACAATATCTTCTCCTCCCTCTTGCAGCATCTCTTCTCTGATGATGAGGGCGGGGCAACCTGTCACTCACATGAGATCCACCAATAGCAAACCACAACCAATCAATCAATTCCCCACAGACAAAATCAAGCCCCGCCCTACATTTGTTCTTGTTCGTCAATGATAAATCATGTCCCCCCTCAAAGTCGTGTCTCCAAAAACTGTCTAAAGAGTATATAAAAATGATATTAATTTAAAATACACATAGCTTACTATATGTGTAAGAAAACTAATTAATGCATAATAAAACCAAGTGAACATACACTTGATTAACTGTTAATTAATGAATAATAATATCCTATCAAGTAACATAATTAATTTGTTTTGTTTATAACTGAAATATTTGGACGTTTAACACTTATTTTAATTATCAGGCTAATTGTTTTTCACTCTAAAAAAAATAACTGTAAAAAAAAACTAAATACATTTACAGTTTTCCATTGATACCATAAAAACAATGCATTCTGGGTAATATTTGTCATTTTAAGAAAAAAGGCCTATAGGCTACTTTCTCAAAATAGACAAATAATACTACCCAGAATGCATTGTTTTTACAGTATATTACTTCTGTATATTACAATGCATTCTGGGTAATATTATTTGTCATTTTCGAGAAATTAACCTTTTCTTAAAATTACAAATATTACCCAGAATGCATAGTTTTTACAGTATATTACTTCTGTATATTACAATGCATTCTGGGTAATATTATTTGTCATTTTCGAGAAATTAACCTTTTCTTAAAATTACAAATATTACCCAGAATGCATAGTTTTTACAGTATATTACTTCTGTATATTACAATGCATTCTGGGTAATATTATTTGTCATCTTCGAGAAATTAACCTTTTCTTAAAATTACAAATATTACCCAGAATGCATAGTTTTTACAGTATATTACTTCTGTATATTACAATGCATTCTGGGTAATATTATTTGTCATTTTCGAGAAATTAACCTTTTCTTAAAATTACAAATATTACCCAGAATGCATAGTTTTTACAGTATATTACTTCTGTATATTACAATGCATTCTGGGTAATATTATTTGTCATCTTCGAGAAATTAACCTTTTCTTAAAATTACAAATATTACCCAGAATGCATAGTTTTTACAGTATATTACTTCTGTATATTACAATGCATTCTGGGTAATATTATTTGTCATTTTCGAGAAATTAACCTTTTCTTAAAATTACAAATATTACCCAGAATGCATAGTTTTTACAGTATATTACTTCTGTATATTACAATGCATTCTGGGTAATATTATTTGTCATCTTCGAGAAATTAACCTTTTCTTAAAATTACAAATATTACCCAGAATGCATAGTTTTTACAGTATATTACTTCTGTATATTACAATGCATTCTGGGTAATATTATTTGTCATTTTCGAGAAATTAACCTTTTCTTAAAATTACGAATATTACCCAGAATGCATAGTTTTTATGGTATATTACTGTTTCAGTGGAAAACGCTATTTTACTGTGTACATTTGTTTAGTTATTTTACACTTATTTCTTTAGAGTGTGTATGCTATTCCAGTACATAAGCTAAATAATAAAGACATAAATGGTTATTACAACGTAGTATTCATCATAACATGATTTTGTATGAATTGTAATCAGGCGCTAAAAGCAATTTGAACTAATTGGATTGCTTGGGGTCCTAATGGAGACCCAATTTGCCACTACACCGTTTCACTTGGATAAACGTCACAATAGGGAAGAAAAGACTAGCACAACTTCACTTTCATGACTTTAAGGAGTGAAACATCTAAACAAAGTGAAACACAGTCTATGAACTTTAACCTTGTTCCTCTCCTGTATATTAATATGATGAAATTCCAATGTGTGTGTTGTGATTATGAGTTGATATTGTGCTGAACACACTAGATGCAGTAATTGGAGCACAGTGTGTGTGTGTGTGTGTGTGTTCATAACCCGCATCACCTCACAGCCGGTGAAAAACACCAGGGTCAGTGTCTGCCCGAGCCCTCGTATCGCCTCCAGAGTCCACCGGTGAAAAATACAACAACCAGGAAACACAATTTCACTCCAGACGAAGAATCAATAGTCATCTGAAAAGCATTAATCAAAACGTCTCTCCATCGGCCAGCACTTTCAAGGAATATTCATACTTTCATTACTACAAACTTCCTTTCCAGTGAAAGCTGCTCAAGTTGCTGATTTGTGGATGTGAACCTTCTTCAAGGACGAAGCGCTCAGACCTCTGGCTGAGAGACGTACACACACCATCTGCTATCAGCGGACAGTTCTGCTGATCAACTCATCAACACTACAGCCTTCACATGAACAAATGCGGATGATGATGTGCTATTGTGGTCCATTCATGTCCTAGAGATACTCTGAGATGTTTCTCCAGAACAGAGATGATGAATCAGATCTAAACTGGAGCTCGTCCACATTTTCAGTATAAACTAAAGTTGTGCTGAAATATAGCAATGGTTTATTTGGTTTGTGACACAGGACCTCTTCCTACAACAGTTCATTATAATGATGTTCCATACAGATTTTTTCAAGGTCACAAGTTGACATAAAGGAGGTTAACTCGATGAAATAGGTTATCTTGAGATAACAAGACAGAAAAATAACTGTAATATGTGGGCTCTATATATGTTCAAAAGAAGTCTCTTCTGCTCACCCAGACTGCATTTATTTGATCAAAATGCAGTAAAAATTGTGAAATATTATTCCAATGTAAAACAGCTGTTTTCTATGTGAATATATAGTAAAGTGTAATTTATGCCTGTGATCAAAGTCATCATTACTCCAGTCTTCAGTGTCACATGATCCTTCAGAAATCATTCTGATATGATGATTTGCTGCTCAAGAAACATTTATGATTATTATCAATGTTGAAAACAGTTGTGCTGCTTCAGATTTCAGGATTTTTTGATGAACACTAAAAATATTTTTTTTTAAAAACTAAGATTTATACAGTGAAATACACTTTCCATTGAAACAAAACAATGCATTTTGGGTAATATTATTTGTCATTTTTGAGAAAGTAGCCAAGGCCTCTTTTCTAATTCAATGGAAAATGGTATTTTACTGTTTAAATTTGTTTCATTTTTTTTTTAAAGGTATTTTTTAGAGTGTAATAGAAAGTTTAAAAGAACAGCATTTATGTGCATTTATTAAATGTATTAATTACATTTATTAAATAGAAAGCTTTTGTAACATTATAAATGTCTTCACTGTCACTTATGATCAATTTAATGCATCCTGGATAAATAAAAGTATATCTCTCTCTCTCTCTTTTTTAATTCTACCACAAATGTTTGAATGGTATCATTGTTTCCACAAAAATATGAAGTAATGATGCTGAAAATTCAGCTTTGATCACAGGAATATGAATATATATTAAAAATTAAATGCTGCTTTTATTATATATATATATAGTAGTTTTTAATCTGCCTTTGTAAGGAATAGCAGAGATTTTTCCCAATAGAAACAGATTTTGCTCAGTCTGTGAAAAATCACAGGTAGTGTGTGTGTGTGTGTGTGTGAGTTGGTGCCAGATGGGCGGTCGTGCCACTCCTGCTCAGGTCACCTGACCTGCGGGAAACAGTTCTGACAGCTGGCAGCACAACCAATTCACAAACAACACACACACACACACTGAACACTCATACATGCCAGACAAACACAACAAAAGCACCCGCTGCTTTCAAATGAGGGTCGGCATTATTCAGTGTATAAAAAACGTGATGAGTCACATCTGCGGCTCAGTTACTGATGAAATAGTCCGACAGAGCCTGAAGCAACACACCGTTACACCTAATGGATTCCTAATACGAGAGGCCTCACATCCACTGATTGCAAAGCCATAGGACACACGCGCCGCTACTGTCAATTCTGATCAAAACAGCAGGTCTGAGAGAAACAAACGCTGAGATAAAGAGACCTGCATGTAGCTAAATGAATGTTTACAGTGACCTGGGCAAATAAAGCTGGGAGTTTCTCTCTCTGGAAGAGGACGGAAAATGAAAGACGAGGGTTTTTCTGAGTTGACCTCTCGCTGCACAAATGAGGCAAATTAAGGATGAGTGATGAGGACGAGAGGACGTGCGACTCCGGCGTCTGAAGGACGGTCTTGGAACTCTCCACGGGTATGTTTTAAACTACAGAAAATACTCACAAAAATGACAACATGCTCATACATCAGTTACACTCCTAACCCTCGTACGTTTCTCTTTATTTTGTTGTTCTTACATTACATTCATCAGCAAATGAAAAAGAAAGACTTATGAAATCTTGTGCATCTGTCCATATTTTTCCTGATCAAAATCCTAATTTCCAAGCTTTTTTTAACCAGAAGAAGATAACACACTGATTTAAAAACATATAAAATATATATCAGATACATAGACGGAACATAAACAGTAGATGCACTGCAACAGCAAGGTCATGGGTTCGATTCCCAGGCAAAGCATAAATGCATTAAATGCAATGTGAGTTGCTTTGGATGAAGGCGTCTTTCAAATGTATAAATATTAGATTATTTACAGTCAAAACAACAGTTATCTAGAAGAGGAACACTGAGGATCTCAGTATTAAATAGCAAGATTTACACAAAATCCAAATGTTGGGTTAAAAACAACCCAAGATGGGTTGAAAATGGACAAATCCAGTGAATGGGTTATTTTAACCCAGTGGTTGGGTTATTTTTAACCCAGAGGTTGGCTTGTTTTAACCCAGCGATTGAGTTGTTTAAACCCAGCAGTTGGGTTGTTTTAACCCAGCGATTGGGTTAGCAATTAGGTTGTTTTAACCCAGCGATTGAGTTGTTTTAACCCAGTGATTTGGTTGTTTTAACCCAGTGATTGGGTTGTTTTAACCCAGTGTTTGGGGCTTTTAACCCAGCAAATGTTTTTTTTTAACCCAGTGATTGGGTTGTTTTAACCCATCGAATGGGTTGTTTTAACCCAGTGATTGGGTTGTTTTAACCCAGTGTTTGGGGCTTTTAACCCAGCAAATGTTTTTTTTTAACCCAGTGATTGGGTTGTTTTAACCCATCGAATGGGTTGTTTTAACCCAGTGATTGGGTTGTTTTAACCCAGCAAATGGGTTGTTTTAACCCAGTGATTGGGGTTTTTAACCCAGAGGTTGGCTTGTTTTAACCCAGCGATTGAGTTGTTTAAACCCAGCAGTTGGGTTGTTTTAACCCAGCGATTGAGTTGTTTTAACCCAGTGATTTGGTTGTTTTAACCCAGTGATTGGGTTGTTTTAACCCATCGAATGGGTTGTTTTAACCCAGCAAATGGGTTGTTTTAACCCAGTGATTGGGGTTTTTAATCCAGCAAATGTTTTTTTTTTTTTTTTAACCCAGCAAATGGATTATTTTAACCCAGTGTTTGGGGCTTTTAACCCAGCAAATTTTTTTTTTTTTAACCCAGAAAATGGGTTGTTTTAACCCAGCAAATGGGTTGTTTTAACCCAGCGAATGGGGTTTTTAACCCAGCAAATGTTTTTTTTTTTTTTTTACCCAGAAAATGGGTTGTTTTAACCCAGCAAATGGGTTGTTTTAACCCAGTGATTGGGGTTTTTAACCCAGCAAATGTTTTTTTTTTTTTTAACCCAGCGAATGGGGTTTTTAACCCAGCAAATGTTTTTTTTTTTTTTTACCCAGAAAATGGGTTGTTTTAACCCAGCAAATGGGTTGTTTTAACCCAGTGATTGGGGTTTTTAACCCAGCAAATGTTTTTTTTTTTTTTAACCCAGAAAATGGGTTGTTTTAACCCAGAAAATGGGTTGTTTTAACCCAGCAAATGGGTTGTTTTAACCCAGTGATTGGGGTTTTTAACCCAGCAAATGTTTTTTTTTTAACCCAGAAAATGGGTTGTTTTAACCCAGCAAATGGGTTGTTTTAACCCAGTGATTGGGGTTTTTAACCCAGCAAATGTTTTTTTTTTTTTACCCAGAAAATGGGTTGTTTTAACCCAGCAATTGGGTTGCTTTAACCCAGCAAATGGATTATTTTAATTGGGTTAGCAATTAGGTTGTTTTAACCCAGCGATTGAGTTGTTTTAACCCAGTGATTTGGTTGTTTTAACCCAGTGATTGGGTTGTTTTAACCCAGTGTTTGGGGCTTTTAACCCAGCAAATGTTTTTTTTTAACCCAGTGATTGGGTTGTTTTAACCCATCGAATGGGTTGTTTTAACCCAGTGATTGGGTTGTTTTAACCCAGCAAATGGGTTGTTTTAACCCAGTGATTGGGGTTTTTAACCCAGAGGTTGGCTTGTTTTAACCCAGCGATTGAGTTGTTTAAACCCAGCAGTTGGGTTGTTTTAACCCAGCGATTGAGTTGTTTTAACCCAGTGATTTGGTTGTTTTAACCCAGTGATTGGGTTGTTTTAACCCATCGAATGGGTTGTTTTAACCCAGCAAATGGGTTGTTTTAACCCAGTGATTGGGGTTTTTAATCCAGCAAATGTTTTTTTTTTTTTTTTAACCCAGCAAATGGATTATTTTAACCCAGTGTTTGGGGCTTTTAACCCAGCAAATTTTTTTTTTTTTAACCCAGAAAATGGGTTGTTTTAACCCAGCAAATGGGTTGTTTTAACCCAGCGAATGGGGTTTTTAACCCAGCAAATGTTTTTGTTTTTTTTTACCCAGAAAATGGGTTGTTTTAACCCAGCAAATGGGTTGTTTTAACCCAGTGATTGGGGTTTTTAACCCAGCAAATGTTTTTTTTTTTTTTAACCCAGAAAATGGGTTGTTTTAACCCAGAAAATGGGTTGTTTTAACCCAGCAAATGGGTTGTTTTAACCCAGTGATTGGGGTTTTTAACCCAGCAAATGTTTTTTTTTTAACCCAGAAAATGGGTTGTTTTAACCCAGCAAATGGGTTGTTTTAACCCAGTGATTGGGGTTTTTAACCCAGCAAATGTTTTTTTTTTTTTACCCAGAAAATGGGTTGTTTTAACCCAGCAATTGGGTTGCTTTAACCCAGCAAATGGATTATTTTAACCCAGTGATTGGGTTGTTTTAACCCAGCGATTGGGTTGTTTTAACCCAGCGAATGAGTTGATTTTGGATTCATTTGAATCTAGCCATATAGTCGTTTTTAAACAATAGTTGAGTCAAATACTGCCCAGCACATTGGTCAAACATTTAACCCAACCGCAGAGTTAAAACAACCCAATCGCTGGGTTTGTCCATTTTTAACCCAACATGGGTTGTTTTTAACCCAGCATTTTTAGAGTGTAGAAAACATCCAACTAACAACTCACCAAAACAGTAACATTTAAGTAAATATTTTAGTATAAAATGTGATTTCTGTCATTCAGGCTTCTCAAATGAACTGGTGAATTTAGTTCATGTTTTTTTTTTTAAATGTTGTATAAATGTTTTTCCTTGGTTGAGAGAACATTCCATTTGATCATTTCTCAAGCCTAATGGAAATGTTACATTTGAATGTGAACATTCTGAAACGAGTAACATTTAAACAACATTAGGCAAACGTCCAACTAAAACATTTGAGGAAAAACATCCATGAATGATGTACAAATAATGTTTTTGTGGTAACATTTTGAGAACATTATTAAAGACCAGATACTTCTGAACATTTGTTCATTTGAGAGAACTATCCATTAAACAATTTAGTAAAATGAATCAGAGGGTCTCAACTGTACAGCTTCAACACAATGAATGCTGAACAGATGTCCTGAAATCCTCTGAATGACTGTCGCACAATATCTCGGTAGTGAACACTGGTTAAGAGTTTGATGGGTCTGAGATGAGAGCTTCTCTCCTCTATTAATGTGCAGTCGCTTCTTGTTCTTCATGTCCTGATATTCTCTCCTCATCCATTAGCGCTGAATTCAACAAGAGGAAGATTCGATTTGAAACTCTCAGTCCTTCTTGTCTCCTGCTCTATTCTCAATGAGTTTTGCCTCAGTGAAATGTTTATCTGTCATGCATCTGAGACACTGAGTCATTCAGCTGATTATGAAAAATGAGAAAGACGTTCATTAATGCATCAGTGTTCATTAAGACAAACTTCAGAAACACTGAAACAACTAAAGCACTTAACATTTAGATAACATTTAACACTATGATTAATAAATCTAGTTTTCATCATTAATTCATGTAGTAACAAATGTTAACAAATGCAAAGTTATTGTAAAGTGCTACCAAGTAACCAAAAATAATAACCCTGGTGTGCACAAGTTCTGATTTTAAGCTGTTGGGATGAAATCTCAAGACATCAGATGAATATCAGATCATTTTTCATTTTCGGTTTGGAGATTTCAGTGATGTGGGTTCAGGAGTTTCATTAAATGTCCAGTAACATCACACACTCACACACACACGGACACACACACACTTCCCATAAACACCAGTTCTGCACTACTTTCACCTTCATGCACTTTTACAAAGAAAGAAAGAAAGAAAGAAAGAAAGAAAGAAAGAAAGAAAGAAAGCTTGTAGTCACAGTGATCTAGGAGGCAGTAAATTCTGGGCCAAAGTCAAAGACAAACTACACATTCATTCTGACTAGGGCAAATTTCCCACAATGCACCGCTGCAGACCGCTGACCTTCAGGAGACACAGAAGCATCATTTCTCTGCTCACACTTACACATCATCCATCGAAGAGTTTTTCTAAATGACTGTAAATCACTTATGAAATTGATGCAGCTTCATACTCAATATTATCTAATGCATCGTTTACATATATTATTCAAAACACAGTTTGTTTGTTTGTATCATTACGGTCAAGATCAAAGTAGCACGCACTCTCTGATTCATTCTAGTGAGTCAGTTCATTCAGGCAGTTCATCTGAATGAACAGATTGAAAAAATTATTTATTTGATCAGTTGTGCTCCTTGTACAGAATTGTTTGTTTTCTTTTCAACAGTAAAATAAACAATTAATCACACTTTGCTATGATTCATGATTCAGTTACATCAATGAGGGTGTTGCTTAGTTTTATTAGTTCATGTTTAGTGTAAATTTATGTGCTACGTATATTGAATGTGGTGCAGTCGCGGTAATTGAGATGCCAGATAAAAGCTGCTCTTCTTAATTGAATTAAATCATCTGTTACACTGAATGCGCTCTGTAAACAGTCAGCAGTAATGTACAGCAAGAGCCAAAGATTCAATTTAATGCAATTACAAATTCAAATGTAAGCATTTCTCTTCTTCAGCCATTCGACGCTGGACGAATCTGTGACAGCAGTTCTGCAAGTTCATTTGCCTCATTGTACAGAACTGGTGTAAACTGCTGTCCCACAATTTAAAAAGCATTTAAGTATTCCAATTTTAGATGTTTACTAAGATCCTTCTATTATCTATTGAATCCAACAATAATATTTAAAATATCAGTAAGCTTAATATATATAAGATCATCATTTATTGGGTACTTTCAATTTGGAGGTGACTGTCCCGAACCTCAAATTCAACATGTTCTCCAACCGTTTATCACTTCCCTGAAATACGACCCATAAGAGCGCTTGCTAAAGTTGCACCCCTATCGACAACAGGACACTTTCATTTTAATGCATTGTTCCTTCTCCATTTTTTGGGTTTCGCGTAGCTCAATTGGTAGAGCATTGCAAAATATAACAATATGCAATCATGTGATAATGCGATCGTGGGTTCGTGTATATGCACTATAAATCACTGAGAGTAGGTTTAGGGGTGGAGTGGGTGTAGTTGTTAATAAAAAAATGAGTTTTGCTAAATGGAAATAGGACAAATGGTGTAAAAAGTCCATACATTGCATTTAAATGAACACGCATTTTTATTGGCAATGACAGTCATACGTCATTTCATGACGACAGACGTAACACGACACTGTCATTATTTTTATGCCAGCTAGAGAGCGCATGACTTTAAAACTTAAATATACACTATATTGCCAAAAGTTTTGGGACGCCTTCCTTTACGTGCACATGAACTTTAATGACATCCCATTCTTAATCCGTAGGGTTTAATATGGAATTGGCCCACGCTTTGCAGCTATAACAGCCTCAACTCTTCTGGGAAGGCTTTCCACAAGGTTTAGGAGTGTGTTTATGGGAATTTTTGACCATTCTTCTAGAAGCGCATTTGTGACGTCAGGCAGTGATGTTGGCGAGAAGGCCTGGCTCGCAGTCTTTATGCCAAAGGTGTTCTATCAGGTTGCAGGCCAGTCAAGTTCCTCCACACTAAACTCGCTCATCCACGTCTTTATGGACCTTGCTTTGTGCACTGGTGCGCAGTCATGTTGGAACAGGAAGGGACCATCCCCAAACTGTTCCCACAAAGTCGGGAGCATGAAATTGTCCAAAATGTCTTGGTGTGCTGAAGCATTAAGAGTTCCTTTCACTGGAACTAAGGGTCCAAGCCCAACCACTGAAAAACAACCCCACACCACAATCCCCCTCCACCAAACTTTACACTTGGCACAATGCAGTCAGGCAAGTACTGCTCTCCTGGAAACCACCAAACCCAGACTCGTCCATCGGATTGCCAGACACAGAAGCGTGATTCGTCACTCCAGAGAACACGTCTCCACTGCTCTAGAGTCCAGTGGCGGCGAGCTTTACACCACTGCATCCGATGCTTTGCATTGCACTTGGTAATGAAGGCTTGGATGCAGCTGCTCAGCCATGGAAACCCATTCCATGAAGCTCTCTACGCACTGTTATTGAGCTAATCTGAAGGCCACATGAAGTTTGGAGGTCTGTAGCTATTGACTCTCCAGAAAGATGCCGACTTCTGCGCACTGTGCGCCTCAGCATGCGCTGACCCCGCTCTGTGATTTTACGTGGCCTACCACTTTGTGGCTGAGTTGCTGTTGTTCCCAATTGCTTCCACTTTGTTATGATACCACTAACAGCTGACTGTGGAATATTTAGTAGTGAGGAAATTTCACGAATGGACTTATCGCACAGGTGGCAACCTATCACGGTACCACGCTTGAATTCACTGAGCTCCTGAGAGCGACCCATTCTTTCCCAAATGTCTGTAGAAGCAGACAGGTGATTTTATATGGAAGTGGGTGTTCAAAGATTTGGAGGGGTGTCCCAATACTTTTGGCAATATAGCGTAGGTCGCAATAAAGAGCTTGGAGGACAGTCAGCCTAAATTTCAACTTGTGAAAATTATATTGAAATTTAAAAAAAGTAAAAAAAAAAAAAATTATATTTTATTTTTAAATCATGAAGCTTTATATAAAAAAAAATGTGTCCCTCATGTTCATGTCACTACCGAAACAGTGTGTGTTTGAGACTGATTATAAAACATTTCTACATTTATGGTCAGGAAATATCCCTGTGTCCCTCCCTCTCATAGCCTTTCTTTCAGAGTAGATAGGTCCATCATTTTGAGTTAAATGTGTTCAAAATCTGTGTGTCGCTTTAAGGAACGTCACTACCAAACACCTTTTTTCTGCAATTAAGCAAACTTTTTTTGGCTGTTATTCCATTAAATGTAGTTTTTATGTGTACAACTGTTCAGAACTGTGTTAGCTAACCATGTGCTGATTAGCATCTTTGAGCTAGGCTTAAAAGTATCTAAAATTGTCACTACTGAAACATGTGGTGAAGTTTCGGTAGTGACATCATTGTTTTTTTTTTAGTGTTATTTGATAAAATTTAGTGTTTGTGTGTGTACAACTGTTCAGAACTGTATTAGCTAACTATGTGCTGATTCGCATCTTTGAGTTAGGCTCAAAAATATTAAAAAATTGTCACTACCGAAACAACATCATTGTTTTTGGGGGGTTACTCGATAAATTTAGGTTTTTTTTTTCTGTGTATCATCTTTGAGCTAGGCTTAAAAGTATCTAAAATTGTCACTACCGAAACATGTGGTGAAGTTTCGGTAGTGACATCATTGTTTTTTTTTTTTCAGTGTTATTTGATAAAATTTAGTGTTTGTGTGTGTACAACTGTTCAGAACTGTATTAGCTAACTATGTGCTGATTCGCATCTTTGAGTTAGGCTCAAAAATATTAAAAAATTGTCACTACCGAAACAACATCATTGTTTTTGGGGGGTTACTCAATAAATTTAGTTTTTTTTTCTGTGTATCATCTTTGAGCTAGGCTTAAAAGTATCTAAAATTGTCACTACCGAAACATGTGGTGAAGTTTCGGTAGTGACATCATTTTTTTTTTTTTTTCAGTGTTATTTGATAAAATTTAGTGTTTGTGTGTGTACAACTGTTCAGAACTGTATTAGCTAACTATGTGCTGATTCGCATCTTTGAGTTAGGCTCAAAAATATTAAAAAATTGTCACTACCGAAACAACATCATTGTTTTTGGGGGGTTACTCGATAAATTTAGTTTTTTTTTTTCTGTGTATCATCTTTGAGCTAGGCTTAAAAGTATCTAAAATTGTCACTACCGAAACATGTGGTGAAGTTTCGGTAGTGACATCATTGTTTTTTTTTTTTCAGTGTTATTTGATAAAATTTAGTGTTTGTGTGTGTACAACTGTTCAGAACTGTATTAGCTAACTATGTGCTGATTCGCATCTTTGAGTTAGGCTCAAAAATATTAAAAAATTGTCACTACCGAAACAACATCATTGTTTTTGGGGGGTTACTCGATAAATTTAGTTTTTTTTTTTCTGTGTATCATCTTTGAGCTAGGCTTAAAAGTATCTAAAATTGTCACTACCGAAACAACATCATTGTTTTTGGGGGGTTACTTGATAAATTTAGTTTTTTTTTTTCTGTGTATCATCTTTGAGCTAGGCTTAAAAGTATCTAAAATTGTCACTACCGAAACATGTGGTGAAGTTTCGGTAGTGACATCATTGTTTTTTTTTTTTCAGTGTTATTTGATAAAATTTAGTGTTTGTGTGTGTACAACTGTTCAGAACTGTATTAGCTAACCATGTGCTGATTAGCATCTTTGAGCTAGGCTTAAAAGTATCTAAAATTGTCACTACCGAAACATGTGGTGAAGTTTCGGTAGTGACATCATTTTTTTTTTTTTTTCAGTGTTATTTGATAAAATTTAGTGTTTGTGTGTGTACAACTGTTCAGAACTGTATTAGCTAACTATGTGCTGATTCGCATCTTTGAGTTAGGCTCAAAAATATTAAAAAATTGTCACTACCGAAACAACATCATTGTTTTTGGGGGGTTACTCGATAAATTTAGTTTTTTTTTTTCTGTGTATCATCTTTGAGCTAGGCTTAAAAGTATCTAAAATTGTCACTACCGAAACATGTGGTGAAGTTTCGGTAGTGACATCATTGTTTTTTTTTTTTCAGTGTTATTTGATAAAATTTAGTGTTTGTGTGTGTACAACTGTTCAGAACTGTATTAGCTAACTATGTGCTGATTCGCATCTTTGAGTTAGGCTCAAAAATATTAAAAAATTGTCACTACCGAAACAACATCATTGTTTTTGGGGGGTTACTCAATAAATTTAGTTTTTTTTTTTCTGTGTATCATCTTTGAGCTAGGCTTAAAAGTATCTAAAATTGTCACTACCGAAACATGTGGTGAAGTTTCGGTAGTGACATCATTGTTTTTTTTTTTTCAGTGTTATTTGATAAAATTTAGTGTTTGTGTGTGTACAACTGTTCAGAACTGTATTAGCTAACTATGTGCTGATTCGCATCTTTGAGTTAGGCTCAAAAATATTAAAAAATTGTCACTACCGAAACAACATCATTGTTTTTGGGGGGTTACTCGATAAATTTAGTTTTTTTTTTTCTGTGTATCATCTTTGAGCTAGGCTTAAAAGTATCTAAAATTGTCACTACCGAAACAACATCATTGTTTTTGGGGGGTTACTCGATAAATTTAGTTTTTTTTTTTCTGTGTATCATCTTTGAGCTAGGCTTAAAAGTATCTAAAATTGTCACTACCGAAACATGTGGTGAAGTTTCGGTAGTGACATCATTGTTTTTTTTTTTTCAGTGTTATTTGATAAAATTTAGTGTTTGTGTGTGTACAACTGTTCAGAACTGTATTAGCTAACTATGTGCTGATTCGCATCTTTGAGCTAGACTCAAAAGTATCTAAAATTGTCACTACCGAAACATGTGGTGAAGTTTCGGTAGTGACATCATTGTTTTTTTTTTTTCAGTGTTATTTGATAAAATTTAGTGTTTGTGTGTGTACAACTGTTCAGAACTGTATTAGCTAACTATGTGCTGATTCGCATCTTTGAGTTAGGCTCAAAAATATAAAAAAATTGTCACTACCGAAACAACATCATTGTTTTTGGGGGGTTACTCGATAAATTTAGTTTTTTTTTTTCTGTGTATCATCTTTGAGCTAGGCTTAAAAGTATCTAAAATTGTCACTACCGAAACAACATCATTGTTTTTGGGGGGTTACTCGATAAATTTAGTTTTTTTTTTTTCTGTGTATCATCTTTGAGCTAGGCTTAAAAGTATCTAAAATTGTCACTACCGAAACTTCACCACATGTTTCGGTCATGATTGTTTCGGTAGTGACATCATTGTTTTGGTAGTGACAAAAGGGAACATATAATCATTTATTTGGGGGAAACAGTTATGCAAATAATTAGAATTTTAGTATGTTTTATTGTGCAAATCATTAGTGTTTTAGTATGCGAGTTAAAATCCTGTCATGCGATGCGGTCACTACCGAAAATGTGCAGTCACGACTGAAACATGGGATGTTTTGTCAAAAATAAAGTATATTAAATTATCAACTAAGATGTTATTATAGTGTTTGGTTCAGTGTTTATTCAAACTAATGAATCCTTCACTTTGAAATCAGTATGATAAACTTTTTACAAAGAAAGATTGGATTCAAAATACAACAAATCTCATAAATTACACTTGAAATATTGTTAAAATTGTAATCGTTATTGATTTACCTGTGAAAACGTTTTTTAAAAATAACAAAAAATATATTTACAAGGTAGATAAATCTTATAAATCTTAATAGGTAAATGTAACCCTTCTTATTAAATTATTTATTATTGTGTTTCGGTAGTGACAAAGTTGGGGAGAGGAAAAATATTCTTTCTGAAAATACAATATTTATGAATTAACTGTGACGTGTACCTTAGATATTATACAATTCTGGAAAAATCTGTGGAAAAAGACATTTTTTCAAGACATTTCCAACCAATTCTGTAGAATGACATATATATATATATATACATTTTATGCTCCGTTTGTTGGAGCAGAAATCACACACACACATCATAATATATTCTTCATATTTCTGACAAGCAGGAATATCCATATAAAGAGTTTCAGCTCATTTGTTTTCTAAAAGCACTCGATCAATGACTGAAACATCCTCTCAACACTGCAGACGGAGTGGAAACTCTGATCTAATGCCTCCATTATCACAATCATTCGCTCTGTTCTAGATGTTAAACATTAGAAGCATGTTTTAAATATAGATATTTGACTACAGGTTAACATTAACCAAGAGTCCACTGGACATGTTTTGCATTGATGAAACATTCATTATAATGCCATAAACGTGCATTAAGAAAGTAAACGAGGTTGGTTGCTTTTTCTCTCGTGTGCATCAGACGTAGATTAGACAGCAAAAAGTTAGTATAGATTCTCGGGCAAATTTCATTTCTGCCGGTCGTCTAGCTCTCTGATTTATGAAAGCATGCACATTTCTCTCTCTCTCATGGCCTCGTGATCAATATGCTTCACCTGCGAGTGAATCTGCAATAATAAAAGCATTACAGGAGCAGGAAAATAACAGGGAATCTTATTAAAAGCGTGTGTGTGTGGAGAGAGACATGAGGAGGAGAGGACAGACAGGGCTTGATCTCCTGGAGTCGCTCCCGTCAGCGCAGGTACAGCCGCCTTAGCATTCACTTTGCCTCCCGTGCCGTATATATATTTCATACTCTGTCTTTTATATTCTGCCGGCTGAGACCCAACACAGCACTCATCTTTATTTCATTTTGGGATGTTTTTAATTTTGCCTGAGATTATTATTTTTCCCCTCCTCTCTCTCTCTCTCTCTCTCTCTCTCTCTCTTGCAGATGGTGTGTGTGTGAAAATGCTCGCTCTAATTTCACGTGTTTCTCTGCAGATCAGGTTCACACTCACAGATCACAGTCTTCATTCATCTTAATGGTTGTGTTCATTGCTCATATCCGAACGCATCCAGAGATGAAGAACTTCTGTCTTTAACATGGAGCATTTAATGTAAAACATTTGAGGGATTACGACTTTATGAACACTGCGCAGTGCACACTCGTCTGTGCAACAATATGCTGCAATAAACACAATAAACATTCCAAAGTATGATGTATTGTTGTCACATGACCACATCACATCTGAGACAGGGACATTTAACTGAAACTAAAACCATTAAAAAATGTTAACAATAAATGTCTATTTTATTTCAGATAGTTGCCAAAGCAACATTTATTATTTTGTACTAAAATAACTAAACAACTAAATATATCAAAAACTAAAAACTTTAACTAAAAATGTTAATGGCAAATACAAACATATAAACTAATTAAAAATATATAGAATTAAATAACTAATAACTAAAACTGAAATAAAAATTATAACACCTATATAGACATATTAAAAACGTTTAGAAAAACACAAAAAATTACAAAAACTTTAAAATTAAAATGAATGTATGTATGTGTAATTAAATGACTAATAACTAAAATTGAAATAAAAATAATAACTAATAAAAATGACATTTCTAAAACTTTAAAATTAAAGTGGAAAATACACAAATAAAAATGTATTAAAAACTATAATAGTATCTCAATGATAATAAAATACTACTTATCTGAGTGGCGTCCAATTATTTTCTTATAAACTAAGCTATTTTGCATTTTTAATTACATTAATTACATGTCTGTTTTCACCAGTCTGATGAAATAATGAATAAAAAAAGATGCCTTTAGCTGCTGTAATTCCAGCTCATTCAACAAACTGGAAGGTCAGTAGTAGTTCAAATGTAGTTCATCTGGGTATTGTATGCATACAGAAAATTCATATGCTGTGCACAATACAGATGCTATAGTACAGAAATGCCTCTCTCTCTCTCTCTCTCTCTCTCAGGGCAGACTACAGTGCAGAGCCCCTCTGGATCTTTGTTTACTCATTTGTTTTTTAACTCCCTTGTTCTTAGACCTTCTGGAGGTTCTCTAATTAGCGCAAGGCTTTAATCGTTCCCCCTGGATCGACAGCCTTTAAATAATGTTCGCAAACCCACGCTGACCGCTGCATTACTCACTACTGCGGCCCACTGAACTACTGAACCACACACACGCCGACTGAACCACACACACACCAACTCACGGCAAACCACTGGAGTCTTGTCGAAAATAACTAATGACATGTTGATCCGCTGGCGTTCATCATTCTTGTTTACGTTCATGAGACAGAACAATGTTTCTATGATCATCTCTATACATCAGCCTTCTTTCTCAGTGTTGAATAAACAAATTTTACAATTTATGTGACCTGAGAGTCAGATTAAAAAGGATTATTGCAGCATTTATTCTAAATGATTTATCGGTGCACATCATTATTGTGTTAAATTCATGTTCCTGGTAATCTTGAATCACAATCAGCATCTCTTCTCTGATGACGAGGGCGGGGCAACCTGTCACTCACATGAGATCCACCAATAGCAAACCACAACCATCCAATCAATTCCCCACGGACAAAATCAAGCCCCGCCCTACATTTGTTCTTGTTGTGTTTCACTCGGATATACGTCACAATAGAGAAGAAAAGACTAGCACGACTTCCGTCTCATGACAACTTTAACAGCGTTGTTTAAACACTAAATTAAACACCGTCGCAGACATCTCTCTACTGTGATCGACACTGGTACATGATCATCTCAGATTACACGCGGTGAAAGACACTTGTGCATGTTCACTCACAGATTATGACTGACATGCAACATTTCTAGGGATTTGAACCAATAACCTCAATCATTAAACTGGGACACAGAAACAACAACTCTGTCTCTCTCTCACACACACACACACATATTCACATTTGATTGACATTCATTCTTCTGCTGTTCTACATGAATACAGATTTGCATCAGATAAGCCAACAATCAAATAACATTTCCAACATTTCAGCTTTTACAAACACACTTAATCTGCTCTTAAACATGTATGAATGTTACTGCATTACAATCCACTTATTATAATCCTTTAAACTCTCTTATTTAACCATCGGCAGAATTATATCACTCAAAGGTTGCGCTTTAATTGCTCGGGAGACTCAGTGCAGTTCTTATTTATGTTTTGTTTAAAATTTCTTCAGATAAATAAAAACAGACCCACATGAATCAATAGTGTCATCCAGTAAGAGTACAGAGCTGTAAAATGAATGTGATGAGAAAAGTTTGAGTTCAGATTGAGATCGCTGGGTTAAAACATCCCATTCGCTGGGTTAAAACATCCCATTCGCTGGGTTAAAACATCCCATTCGCTGGGTTAAAACAACCCATTGTCTGGGTTAAAACATCCCATTCGCTGGGTTAAAACATCCCATTGTCTGGGTTAAAACATCCCATTTGCTGGGTTAAAACATCCCATTAGCTGAGTTAAAACATCCCATTCGCTGGGTTAAAACATCCCATTCGCTGGGTTAAAACAGCCCATTCGCTGGGTTAAAACATCCCATTCGCTGGGTTAAAACATCCCATTGTCTGGGTTAAAACAACCCATTGTCTGGGTTAAAACATCCCATTTGCTGGGTTAAAACATCCCATTGTCTGGGTTAAAACATCCCATTTGCTGGGTTAAAACATCCCATTAGCTGAGTTAAAACATCCCATTAGCTGGGTTAAAACATCCCATTAGCTGAGTTAAAACATCCCATTCGCTGGGTTAAAACATCCCATTAGCTGAGTTAAAACATCCCATTCGCTGGGTTAAAATATCCCATTAGCTGAGTTAAAACATCCCATTCGCTGGGTTAAAACATCCCATTTGCTGGGTTAAAACATCCCATTAGCTGAGTTAAAACATCCCATTCGCTGGGTTAAAACATCCCATTAGCTGAGTTAAAACATCCCATTCGCTGGGTTAAAACATCCCATTCGCTGGGTTAAAACATCCCATTGTCTGGGTTAAAACAACCCATTGTCTGGGTTAAAACATCCCATTCGCTGGGTTAAAACATCCCATTAGCTGAGTTAAAACATCCCATTCGCTGGGTTAAAACATCCCATTAGCTGAGTTAAAACATCCCATTGTCTGGGTTAAAACAACCCATTCGCTGGGTTAAAACATCCCATTCGCTGGGTTAAAACAACCCATTCGCTGGGTTAAAACAACCCATTCGCTGGGTTAAAACATCCCATTTGCTGGGTTAAAACATCCCATTAGCTGAGTTAAAACATCCCATTGTCTGGGTTAAAACAACCCATTCGCTGGGTTAAAACATCCCATTCACTGGGTTAAAACAACCCATTCGCTGGGTTAAAACATCCCATTTGCTGGGTTAAAACATCCCATTAGCTGAGTTAAAACATCCCATTGTCTGGGTTAAAACAACCCATTCGCTGGGTTAAAACATCCCATTCACTGGGTTAAAACAACCCATTCGCTGGGTTAAAACATCCCATTTGCTGGGTTAAAACATCCCATTAGCTGAGTTAAAACATCCCATTGTCTGGGTTAAAACAACCCATTCGCTGGGTTAAAACATCCCATTCACTGGGTTAAAACAACCCATTCGCTGGGTTAAAACATCCCATTCGCTGGGTTAAAACATCCCATTAGCTGAGTTAAAACATCCCATTCGCTGAGTTAAAACATCCCATTGTCTGGGTTAAAACATCCCATTCGCTGAGTTAAAACATCCCATTCGCTGGGTTAAAACATCCCATTAGCTGAGTTAAAACATCCCATTGTCTGGGTTAAAACAACCCATTCGCTGGGTTAAAACATCCCATTCGCTGGGTTAAAACATCCCATTAGCTGGGTTAAAACATCCCATTAGCTGAGTTAAAACATCCCATTGTCTGGGTTAAAACATCCCATTAGCTGGGTTAAAACAACCAATTCGCTGGGTTAAAACATCTCATTGTCTGGGTTAAAACATCCCATTAGCTGAGTTAAAACATCCCATTGTCTGGGTTAAAACATCCCATTAGCTGGGTTAAAACAACCAATTCGCTGGGTTAAAACATCTCATTGTCTGGGTTAAAACATCCCATTAGCTGGGTTAAAACATCCCATTCGCTGGGTTAAAACATCCCATTCGCTGGGTTAAAACATCCCATTCGCTGGGTTAAAACATCCCATTAGCTGAGTTAAAACATCCGATTGTCTGGGTTAAAACATCCCATTAGCGGAGTTAAAACAACCCACTGTCTGGGTTAAAACATCCCATTAGCTGAGTTAAAACATCCCATTAGCGGAGTTAAAACAACCCATTGTCTGGGTTAAAACATCCCATTAGCTGAGTTAAAACAACCCACTGTCTGGGTTAAAACATCCCATTAGCTGAGTTAAAACATCCCATTAGCGGAGTTAAAACAACCCATTGTCTGGGTTAAAACATCCCATTAGCGGAGTTAAAACAACCCACTGTCTGGGTTAAAACATCCCATTAGCTGAGTTAAAACATCCCATTAGCGGAGTTAAAACAACCCACTGTCTGGGTTAAAACATCCCATTAGCGGAGTTAAAACAACCCACTGTCTGGGTTAAAAACAACCCATTTGCTAGGTTAAAATATCCCATTGCTAGTTGAAAATGGACAAACCCAGCGACTGGGTTAAATATTTGCCCAACATGGGTAGTTTTATTTAACTCAACTATTGTTTAAAAATGACTATATGTCTGGCTTAAAATGAACCCAAAATAAGTTGGAAATTAAAAATCAGACACATAATTACTAGAGGCAACAATAATAATCAAAATGTGAACATTTATTAATAAGCAATTTAATAAATGTTTAATTAATATTCATTATATTAATTTCCAACATACTTTAGGTTTATACTTTAAGTAATACAGTAATTTTTACAGCAAACATTTAACCCAACCGCTGGGTTAAAACAACCAAATTGCTGGGTTTGTCCATTTTCAACCCAACTTGGATTGTTTTTAAACCAGCATTTTTTAGAGTGTAGGCATATCTAGGCAAAAATTTTAAATCAAAAATCATCCTAAAATACACTAGACCAGTAAAACGTGTGTGTGTGTGGCATTCAGATATTGACGGTCTGTTGTGATGATGTTCATGTACAGTATTTTTTCACAGTCGCGTCACGTGAACGGATGCGACGCTCGTGAGGTCTGACGTGTGGTGTTCGGCCGTGCGTCCCATCATATAAGGTTATACTGCTTTATCCTTGTCATTATGACACTCAGGCTGTCACACGCTGAAGCTCCACAAACACATGTGTCATCCTCAGGGACGCGTCGCGTGTGAGCGGAGACAGAACTGAACATATGGAGAGCCGTCACAACAGCTGCGTTCCCAAACACAGAAAGGAAGGAAGCGGCTCTGACATCAGCACTTACTGCCGTGAGGTTCGCCTGATTCAACAATCAAATATCAACACAGGAGTGAAGAACAAACACACACACACACGTGCAAATATTGTCCAAGAGTAGGGCCCTATGATTTGTGTAATACGCTGATGGAATTGCGTGAATCCAGTCATTTAAAAATGGAATTTCATGGAACTTGGCAAAATTTAGATAAATACATCAGGGCTGTACACTTCAATCAAATGGTGAATATTAAAGCCTGCTATGTAAATCTACACGTTGTGCTTGTCTTAGTTTGGTCTACTACACAAAATCAAGAGCGCATGACAGTCTGTCGTCACACTAGAGCTGCACGATTCTGGATAAAATGAGAATCACAATTTTTTTTGGTTTAAAATAGATCACATTCTCCCATGATTCTGAATAGAATGCGGGCTTAATTCACTAGAGTTTCTGATAAAATGTTAATTGTTGCAGTCAATATAAAAATATTTAAGTACTTTTTTTTAAATTGTGTTGAGTGAATGATTCAATGACTCATTCATAAATACTTCACTTGCTTCATTACTGGATGAATCAGCGTTTTTGAACAAATCTCTTCAATGAATGATTCAATGACTCACTCATAAAGACTTCACTTGTTTCATTACTGGATAAATCAGTGTTTTTGAACAAATCTCTTCAATTAATGTTTCAATGACTCACTTATAATGACTTCACTTGTTTCATTACTGGATGAATTAGTGTTTTTGAACAAATCTCTTCAATGAATGATTCAATGACTCACTCATAATGACTTCACTTGTTTCATTACTGGATGAATCAGTGTTTTTGAACGAATCTCTTGAATGAATGTTTCAATGACTCACTCATAATGACTGCACTTGTTTCATTACTGGATGAATCAACGTTTTTGAACGAATCTCTTGAATAATTTGTTTCAATGACTCACTCATAAAGACTTCACTTGTTTCATTACTGGATGAATCAACGTTTTTAAACGAATCTCTTCAATGAATGATTCAATGACTCACTCATAAAGACTTCACTTGTTTTATTACTGGATGAATCAACGTTTTTAAACGAATCTCTTCAATGAATGATTCAATGACTCACTCATACTGACTTCACTTGTTTCATTACTGAATGAATCAGTGTTTTTGAACAAATCTCTTCAATTAATGTTTCAATGACTTACTCATAATGACTTCACTTGTTTCATTACTGGATGAATCAACGTTTTTGAACGAATCTCTTGAATAATTGTTTCAATGACTCACTCGTAAAGACTGCGCTTGTTTCATTACTGGATTAATCAGCGTTTTTAATTAATCTCTTGAATGAATGATTAAATGACTCAAAGACTTCACTTGTTTCATTACTGGATGAATCAGCGTTTTTGAACGAATCTCTTCAATGAATGATTCAATGACTCACTCATAAAGACTTCACTTGTTTTATTACTGGATGAATCAACGTTTTTAAACGAATCTCTTCAATGAATGATTCAATGACTCACTCATAAAGACTTCACTTGTTTCATTACTGGATGAATCAGTGTTTTTGAACAAATCTCTTCAATGAATGTTTCAATGACTCACTCATAAAGACTTCACTTGTTTTATTACTGGATGAATCAACGTTTTTAAACGAATCTCTTCAATGAATGATTCAATGACTCAAAGACTTCACTTGTTTCATTACTGGATGAATCAGCGTTTTTGAACGAATCTCTTCAATGAATGATTCAATGACTCACTCATAAAGACTTCACTTGTTTCATTACTGGATGAATCAGCGTTTTTGAACGAATCTCTTCAATGAATGATTCAATGACACACTCATAAAGACTTCACTTGTTTTATTACTGGATGAATCAACGTTTTTAAACGAATCTCTTCAATGAATGATTCAATGACTCACTCATAAAGACTTCACTTGTTTCATTACTGGATGAATCAGCATTTTTTAATGAATCTCTTGAATTAATGATTCAATGACAAACACATTTTTTAACAGTCACTTGTCGCCACCTACTGGTGTAACCTATATATGACATCGGCTCTCTCTGGCTCAACGGCAGCCTGAACGCAGATCCGCTGTGATCGTAGCTACTTGTCAGAGGTTTAACATAGCTGAATTGCTGTCATTTAGGAATACGATTGTGTGGGTGTTTGAATCGAGATCTTTTAACGATTGACTGTGCATCGTCTCTTTATATGAGAACTTTTAGAGGCCAAATTATTTTGTAAAATATATATTTTGTATAAAATGTTTAGTTCATTTGCTTTACAGTACACTTAAACTTCTATAACTTTATTCACTTTCATTTTTTGAAGTGTTCTGGAATCTGTTGAGTGTCTTCTTTAAAAAAAACTTTAAACCAACCTCAGGTCTGTATTCAAAAGCACTACAACCATTTAAGTTCAGATCTGTGATCAAAAAGAGGGGTTAACAGGTTAACTCCAAACTATGAACAGCACAAAGTGTCCAGATCTGCACCTGCCAAAAACACATCAGATGACCTCTACCCACAGTGAATGTCAGAAACTAAACACAAAATTTAAACGTTAAAGTGGCCGGTTTGAAGCGTGTCACAATGAGCGATGTGAGACAGGTCCTGCGCGTGTCTATCTCTCTAAGTTTCCTCCGGGTGAAGTTGGACACAGTTAAAGGAGCGTGATGCCGCCTTCAGTCTAATTAAGAACAACCCAAGCTGAGCATCTATATTATTCAACACTTCAGGCTGCTGTCTGCCGTCCAAGAACAGCCACCAAAGACCTCAAAACACACACACATCGAGGGCTTCAACATGGCCAGTGCAGCCAGAGCTTCATGCCCAAACACTCACACAAACTTCAGGGTGCAGGCCGTAAGACATGGAATCCGTCTCGCATTTATTATTCCGACAAGGGCTCCATTTTAATCAGGGGCAGCAGCGAGGCCCGGGGAACGGAGACGGCATCAAAGAAGGGAGGAGGAAGAGGAAGAGAGAGACGGGGTGAAGGAAGGATGCTGAAGAGGAAGATGGAGATACATGAAGATGATGAAGTCTGTCCTAATGCAGGAGGAAAAGACGGGAAAATCACATCTGGAAATATATATAAGAGTTTTTTTAAGTCAACATCAAACGACATTCAATGTGAGTGTTTTTCGTATGCAAAACAGCATCTGACTGGACAAAAATCTGTTTTCTGGAAAGAGAAAAACTACATTTTAAATGCATGCACTAGCAGTCAAAAGTTCTGAATAAGTGCATTTTTTTTTATATTTAAGTCTCTTCTGCTCACCAAGACTGCATTTATTTGTAAATGTAAATCAGCTGTTTTCTATGTGAATATATAGTAAAGTGTAATTTATTCCTGCGATCAAAGTCATCATTACTCCAGTCTTCAGTGTCACATGATCCTTCTAATATGATGATTTGCTGCTCAAGAAACATTTATGATTATGATCAATGTTGAAAACAGTTCATATTTTTGTGGAAGGATTCTTTGATGAATAGAATGTTCGAAAGAACAGCATTTATTTGAAATAGAATCTTTTGTAACATTATAAAAGTCTTCATGGTCACTTTTGATCAATTTAATGCATCCTTGCTGAATAACAATACGAAGCAGCTCAGCTGTTTTCAACGTCATGATGAAATCAATGCAAGTATTTCTCTTCCTTTTTGACCTGAATAACCTTTAATATTCCTTTAAAAGCAAAAGGCTGCCAGTATGAAGGAGACGTCACCGAAGAAAACTCCTCTCAGTTCCTCCAGAGACGAAGATCCAGGCCAACAATTCCATCTCAAACGACACAATGTCAACACTTCTTTTCTTGTGTTCCATTTTATTCATCCTTCTTTCAAATTATAATTTGATTCGGGTGGTACAAGAGCTTTGATATTAAAATTTTTAATAAAAGCCCTGATACTCGTGTACGTCGGCAGGATTTGGGGCCGATTTTCATCCTTCTATTTGTCATTATTATTATACTTCTTTTTTGTCCAGAGGCACAGCCTACACAGATCATTATTTCAGAAAAAAAAGACTATTGCCTTTTTTTCCCTTCACCCCCTCTCCAATAAATTCAATGTGTGTCTAAATTAATGCATTACAAGCCATGGGAGAGATATTAAAAAAATGATAAAAACTAATCCTTGATGTTGAGCCGGTGTGCGCTGCTCTGACCCTGAACACACTCGTGTTATAGTGCTGAACATCGCTCGGATTACTCCATAATATTTCATTACACGCACAAAATCCACAGTCGTATATCTAGCACAGGTGTGTGGTTATTAATCACCGAGGTCCGTGAGTCCACTACGGCCGGCGAGAAAACAAGGACGCATGCATGAACCTGTACTGCATGCAGACGCGTTTAAAAACACTACTGTTGGCACACACACAAATGCAGAAACGCAAGGTGATGATGGGAAATACGATCGTGCTTCTGTTGCACATGCACAAACCCAACAACAGGGAACGTTCTGGCAAGGTTCTTTCAAAGTTATGAACAAACGTGTTAATAGAATGTTCGTTTAAAGTTATCTAGTCTTTAGCAACTTTCTCAAAACGTTTTTTAAATGTTGCTACTTGTTTCAGAGAACATTCAAAAGTAACATTCCAATAATGTTTGAAGAATGATACAATGGAATGTTCCCTTAAAGGGTTAGTTCATCCGAAAATGTAAATTATCCTATGATTTACTCACCCTCAAGCCATCCTAGGTGTATATGACTATCTTCTTTCAGACCAACACAATCAGAGACGTATTTAAAAATATCCTGGCTCTTCCAAGCTTTATAATGGTGGAGAATAGGGGGGATTTTGAAGCCCCAAAATAAAGGTCTTCTGAAGCAAAGCGATGGGTTTTGTAAGAAAAATATCCATATTTAAAACTTTATTAACTATAATAAGTTCAGTTTAGGGGTACGTTTAGGGGTTCAAACACGTAGCGCTGAAACTCTATTGTAATTGTTACATTTTCCAAGCATTCTTCCCTAAAAGTGATCGGCCAGACCAAACCGTAAGTCACAGAGACTTGAAACTGGCTGGTAGTACTCACGCCGTCTACAAGTGTCTTATATCGTTGGAATCCTTGGCTCAAATCGGACAAAATGCATGCCTTCATCGATTGCCGCCGATCCGATTATTTCTGGGTATTTTGGAATCTTTTGAAAAACCTACTTTTGTGAACTAGTCCTAGGTTTTTGGCCAATCGGAACCAAAGCTGTGCAGCAAAATTCTCTGGAGTCTGATTGTCAATAATTATCAAAAAAAAAGATGAAATTCTGATTCACAGTCTCTAAGGGCCGCCAAAACATTCGAAGTGGGAGCCACTTTTACTAAAATGGCTATAACTCACGAACGGAATGAGATATTTTCACCAAACTTGGTACACCTATGTAAGAGCTCATTCTGTGGTCACGTGAAAAATGACATGGTGACTGGCCACTTGGTGGCGTTATAACATGGAAAAAAACTATATGGCTATAACTACACAACCCTAAAGGCAGGAACACACCAAGCCGACTAAGTTTTCTCAGTGTGTTTTGCACTGTCGGCTGAAGTTGGTCCTCGTCTGCTTTTTTTTTGGCCGATTCGACATGTTGAGCTCCGCCATCGGAGCTCGTCGGTCCATATGATCATTCTGATTGGCTGTTCAGCTACTGCCACCTGCTGGCGCAGAAAGGCATTTCATCTCACACAGGCGCAGAACGGACGTGCTACTTGGCCGTCGACTGTCGAACGTCGGTTTAGTGTGTCAGGGCAACTTTGGACACAGACGCTGCCGACGTGAGCCAACCCCGCAGTCTGCTTTCGTCGCCACTAGTTCGGTGGCGTCGGTGTGGTGTATTCCTGCCTTTAGTCTGATTGACTTGAAAATTGGCATGCGGTGTCTTTATCCAAGGTGCCAAGACTGCCTTTGAAGATTTTTCCATATCTCGGAAAACGCGGCTGGTGGCGGCCAATGAAGTTTGAGCAGCTATCAGACAAGGTTAACGGAGGCTGATTGGAACGAAACTCACTGGGCCTGTGAGAAATTCGAGGGAAATCGGCCACTGGGGGGGCGCCTTTGCGTTTTTCACATGTGTAGAGGATTGCAAACCAAGCAATTTTTCGTACACGCCCACAACATTCATACCACATGGTAGAACTCCTCGTTCTGAGCAACTTTGCCTCTAGGACCGCCGCTGTCCATCGAAATGTTCATTAAATATCGGAGAATATTTCAAAAACCAACTTTCACATGGCCGTCTTCCTGCCTGATTTGTGTAGAATTTCATGAAATTGGGTGTGCACATGCGTCACATGATTCTAAAGAAGCACAGCTGGCGCTTTAACTGTTACAAAGGTGAAAAAAAACGTGTTTATTGCCTTTATTGGCTCTAAATGGTCTTTTCCATCTATGATCTAAGTGATTACATGCTTGCTAAATAAAACATAACACCTTTTTACATGTATGCTTGAACCCCGATAATCGCTGCTCGTAGCTATATTTAACTATATTTCTGATTGTGTTGGTCTGAAAGAACATAGTCATATACACCTAGGATGGCTTAAGGGTGAGTAAATCATTGGATCATATTTGGGTGAACTAACTCTTTAACGTTCACATAGCCAAGAAAGAATGTTTTGAAACCTACACATTTTGAATGTTCAGAGAACGTAACTTAATGGCAAAACTTTTTAAAGCAATTTTATTTGTTAGCTGCACTGCATGCAGACGTGTTTAAAAACACTGGCGTTGGCACACAGAAACGCAAGGTGATGATGGGAAATCTGCTGGTGCTTCTGTTGACGGGTCGGTCTTCAGTGCAGGTTTGGCACGCTGTCAAACTCGTGGACAAGGACGCTTGCATGCATGCGGTTCAGCACATGTGCCTCCCTGCTGATGTGAACTATTTTCCTGCTTGCGAGTGTGTGTGTGTGTGTGTTGAAAAGGAAAACACACTGATGCCAATCCACCAGTATCTCTGATGACTTGCTAACTAGGGCAGCGATGCAATCTTAACCCTCACGTTGCGTTTCGATCATTTTGACCCACAGAAGATTTTCTTTTTCCTGAAAATGCTAGTTGCATTGGACCAAAACTTACTGACTTGGCTCACATAAGGTATAACAACTTCCCAAATGTTTTTTGGATATTTTTTATATAACTTTTGGGGGTTTTCCCCCACCTTGTTTTATCCGTTAGTTTTCCACATTATTATGGCATTATTATATACATTGCCTATGGCAACCCTATGAAAGGAATATGAGAAAATAATGAAATTTGGCACAATTGTAGAGATAGTAATGAATATTGATTTGACCAATTTTGGAGTCTCTAGGACTAACTCTATAGTGCCACGACCAGTTCAAAAATTCACTTATCTAAAGGTTGTAACTTTTGAACCCTTTGTTCTAGAAAAATTAAATTTAGTTCATTCCTCTCATTATGCTGATCACATTCAACATCTTACATTAAGTCTCTGCCTATTACAGTAGTGGCCATTTTGAAAAGTACAGTTTTAAATTTTCTCGCTACTCCTTCATAATTTGTCCAAAATTTAATCAGATGCTCTTTAGACGAACCGCACAGAAATTAATTAAGAGATTCTTTTTATTCATCTTTGATTAAGAGTCATGTCACAAACTTAACGAGATTGAACCAGAATTGGTTCAGAGGCTGTATCTCGGCCAAACTTTGAGCAATCGAAACAAAAATTGGTACGCTTCATAGGAACCATGATCTAAGGGTCCACAGCGCCACCTACAGGTCATGAGATCTGAAAAATGGCTCAGATGATCTTTAGGCAGAGCCGCACAAAAATGACTGAACGGATTTTTGATATTCACTACCAATCCCAAGATATTCGTCTCCGAATATGACCTTGCTCGTGTTTATTGTCTTATGCTAGTTAGCTTAGCATGCTAATTGGTTATTTGTAAAAGTTTCTTCCAGACAGTCTTTCTGAGATTGTTCCCATCTGAACTTTTTAAATATAACACGCGATGCAGAAGCAGTTAAATCTCTCGTTATGCTGCGTTATCGTCAAATATTGGATTCGATCTTTTTTGTCAACTTGTTTTCTTTCAGTTTGCACAGGTTTTGTGTTTATTTTTGGAACCGATTCATTGATCTGAGCTTGAGTGAACTTTTTTCCAGAGCATGAGTTCAGATCAATGAATCAGTTCCAAAAGGAAATACAAAACCTGTGCAAATTAAAGACAACAAGTTGATAATGTAGCATTTTGAGAGATTTAGAAAGCAAAAAGACCGGTCATTCTTGACCCGTAACACAGGTCATTTGGACTGACCATCATTACAGGTCATCTCCATCTCTACATCTGCTTCATTTTCACGCTCATCGCACATCTTCGGATGTGTCTGTACCACCTCGCTGCTTCTTTTTGGTCGATGGCCAGTCGTTGTCTCACCTCACCCCCCGTTCCTCTTCCTTTCTCCCAGTGGCTTCATTATCACATGCAAAACAGACACAAAGACTCAAATCAGCATCTCACGTGGAGACAAACGCACCTTAACACCAGCGTATTCCTTTCTCTCTTTCTCACGACGATGAATGAAAGCGAGTTACGGTTAGAGAACCTCCACTTGAATGCCTCTTGTGAAAGTCTTCATGCACCAAAGCTGTGGTCGCGCTGGCAGAAGCTCGACGCTGGTAATTGTGCAGTAATGGGAGTCTTTGTCCTCCTTTAAACATCTTGTAACCAACTTGACAAAACGCCACCTGCTAAACAGTGAACGCCTTCGCCTTTTGTTTCTGCACTTCGCAGGCGTGTCAGGAGATACTGAGGCTGAGAAAACAATTATATCTCAATATTCTTCAGCCTTTGTGCTCTTAAAAATAATCTTCATTTAATATTCACTCTATATCTTCATGATTATATTTTTTGTCTAACTGTTATTTTGACCATACAACCATTGTTACCAAGAACTGTAAAATAAAATTTTTAAATGCAAGAAGATTTAAAAAAAAAAACTAGGAATTTTTAAATATGTTTATGTATTTGCAATAATATAACAAAACAGTAATTTAAGTATAAAACATTTTGACTTCCACAAACCTTTTTTGGAATGACTGAGTTGTGAATCGATTTAATTGAACTGATTCATTTAAGTGACTCAAACTGTAATGTTGTTATTACCACTAAAGTTAAAATCTTATCATGTTTAATTGCCTAAAAAGCATTATTTTATTCATATTCAATATTTTATTGCCAGTCAAATGATCATAAATTCATTAGTCCAGGAGTGTCTAGGACTCAGTTGTGTGACTGTAGCTTGTCTGTTTTAGAAACAGTGTCGATGTTTCAGTAACAAGATACTTTTACCAGCAAATAGTGCTGACACAAAACACAACAACACTGGTTTTGTCTCACTGTATTCCACACATACAGCTGAGCGGCGCAAGACGATCGTCAAACAAGATCCTCTAGATGAGAATGTGAGTCCAGACATCATTTCAATGAAACGGTTCAAAAAAAGATTCAGATTTACAGTCTTTATAACTATAAATATTTCATTAAATTTAACACTATAAAACCAACAACTTCACCCAAATAATTTATATATAGTATTAAATATTAATAATATTACTCCAGTCTTCAGTGTGATCCCTCAGAAATAATTCTAATATGCTGCATTTATTTGATCAAAAACACAGTAAACATTGTGAAATATTATTCCAACGTAAATCAGCTGTTTTCTATGTGAATATATAGTAAAGTGTAATTTATTCCTGTAATCGAAGTCATCATTACTCCAGTCTTCAGTGTCACATGATCCTTCAGAAATCATTCTGATATGATGATTTGCTGCTCAATGTTGAAAACAGATGTGCTGCTTCATATTTTTGTGGAATAAATTACATTAAAAAATATTATAGACATATAATACAATACAGACACACACATATATATATATATATATATATATATATACTAATAACCGATTCAGTTCAAGTTCTGCTTAATATAATCAGAGATATCACTGATTTTACTGTTATGTTTTTACAGCTTCAAACACATTCAGAGCAGCTTCTCTCATGAGCGTGTTGCACACTTCAATTTGTAGGCTAGGAGTGTTGCTGGGAATATTTCCAAATTGATTCCCATTTAGACATTATAATCTATTAGCATCTCCTCCCTCTTTGTCTGGAAGATGTAATGTGCAAGAAGCTTGAGCCAGCAAAATGAACAATTTAACACAACAGTATCATCCGTTACGTGACTTGCGCCGTGACTTTTGACATTCGAGCGAATGGCGGCGAGGTGAAAACACACACACACAAAATCATCAGACTCCTGCCTAAAATCCAACAGAAGAGCAGAGGAGCTCTAGTAAACGGGCTGGTTTATTAAACCACTAGTGATGTTGAGATGTGTACAGAATGAGAAATCTTATTCAAATGCTGCAGTCTATTACTAATGATACAAGGATGATTAATTAAATGACATTTGGCCTTTTTGAGATCATCTGTGTTAGTCAATACCTGGACAGTGAACAAAAGCTGCAGTTCCTGCTCATATACACTGTAAAACATGATAAACACAACACCGATTATATGTTTTACAAGAAAAAACAGCAACGCAACGTCAAGGTCAAGGGTTTAATTCTTAGGAAAGCAAAAACTGATAAAGCAAGTCGTTTTGAATAATGCAATAATACTATTTCAGTTTTTCTACTTAATTCAATGTGTTACTTGCAGATTCTTTGCAATTAATTGTGACATTTACTAGCCATTTCTGAGCGAAAATTGTTTCTGTACCTATTTTATTCTTTTATAGTGCAATAAAGGGGTTTTCTTATGCATGAGGTGAACCAGAATGCATTTAATCAGTGTACCAGATGACCTTGAGTGGCTTTTACAAAATGGTTAGATCAAAAACAATTGCATTGTAAAAAAAAAAAAGGCTGTAAATAAAGATTATTGGCTTTAATATTTTACGATAAAATACTATTTCAGGTTTCTATGGAAGCTTGTTTCTGCCACTAAATTAAAAAATAAAAAAGGTCACAATATCTCAGAATTCTGACTTTTAGAAACTCGCTATTCTAAATTTCATCTCAGAATTGTGAATTTATCTCGCAATTCTGACTTTATAATTCATAACTGTGTTTATATCTCGCAATTCTGAGAAAAAAGTCAGATTTGCGAGATGAAAAAGTCACAATTACCTTTTTTATTTTTTATTTCAAGCTTTCATACTTCCATAGTTTTCTACTTCAGAATTTCATGTGTTTATGAAATTTAGCAGCTTAGATTACTTACAAATTAATTTGTCCATTACTGAATACAAATGACATGAAACTACATAAAAATTGTAGTTAGCAACGTAATCTATTACATTACATATTTGAGGTAATATAATCTGACTACTTTTAGATTACTTTTGATCCAACTTGTTTATAACATTAATATGACTACTATAATCTTTTACCATATTTATAAAAAAAAAAAGTATTGTCAACAAAATGAAGTGTATTAAATATTACATTATGTCAGGATTCCCTAAATTTATGAAAAGCTTAATTCATTAAATCATAAAAAAGTTAAATTATAAGAAATATATATATATATATATATATATATATATATATATATTTAAAAAATAAACATTTAATTTTCCATGTAATTACAGTATAGTCACCTGATTAGAAGTTGGTCTGTGTGAGCAATTCAACAAAACTTTTGAGAAAGGAAGATTTAAAAGACAAAAAAAGAAGAATTAGGGAGAATCTAGATAATTTACTGGCATTTTGTGAATATTAAGTAATCATGTAATCAAAAAAAAAGGTTTGTAGTGTGATTATGAGTATTTTAAAATGTAATATTACAAGTATTTCTTTTTTTGGAATCTGATTACTACCCAGCACTGTATATATATATATATAAATATATATATATCGACACTGGCCACTGCAAAACCCCTAGCGGTCAACCACTAAATAATTCTACAGAAATCAAATATATTCCCTCAAATATTGTCACAAGATCCTCCTCATTTGGAGCAGTGCCTGTGAAGAAAGGATTCTGGAGCTCGACATCCCTGAGTCTGATTAAACCCAGAGCCCGAGCGCGTCTGCTGGACCCGACACAGAGCGAGAGGGCCGATCTCTCGCCGCGCAGGGCAGCAGCTGGACGAGGCCGATCCTGGCACTCGCAGGAAGGTCTGATGTCGAGCCCAGTGCTTTCGTCTCGCTCGCTCTTGCTCTGGGGAGATCTGATTTACCTCCTCTGAAAAATATGTGCATCTGTTCACTCGGGCAGCTGGTGGGCGGGCCGAGGTAATTGCTGCCACCTGATTGGGCAGTTAGCGCATAAATTAGAGTCAGATTGGTTCTGCCGTAAAGGTCGCGTTAGGGGAGAGGTTAGTTGAGGAAATCTGGAGCTGTTCCTGAACAGACAGCAGCTTCTCGTCTGTTTTTCTCACCTCGCGCGCTTCATCAGTCACGCTGACGGGAGGTTTGATGAATAAAGTGGTCGCTGAGAAAGACCTTGGGCAGCTTCGCTTCAAGAGGGCTTGTAAACGTAGCCATCATTATTCATTTCTGTATTTTTAACTGAACTTCACATCTTTAAAAAATGTTGCTGAGAATGTGGCAATTTATATCACTTGCCTTGGTCTTATTTATTGATGAAGTAGACGTGCAATAAATAATGTAATGAACACAAGAAATCACTTGTTACTCTGGGCCTTCGCCGCAGCTGAAGTGATGTAGCGGCACCGCGCTTCAGACCTCACAGGTATTTACATTTAAAACTTCTGTCAACGGCTGTGCTCTTAAATCATCTGAAATGACGCTAACACCAAACACTAGCCAGCCATGAGTTTTGTCCTAACCTGTCATCTCATTGGTCCAAAATCCTGTTCTACATGACTATAGAGTGCATTAGTGTTTTTTCCATTCATTTCTCATTCAAAAAAAAAAAGTCTTGATTGAAGCGTTATAAGCCATGAACTGAGCTAACTAGCTACACTCTAAAAAATGCTGGGTTAAATACAACTCAGGTTGGGATGAAAATGGACAAACCCAACGATTTGTTTGTTTTAACCCAGCGGTTGGGTTAAATGTTTGCCCAAACTGCTGGGTAGTTTTATTTAACTCAACTATTGTTTAAAAATGACTATATGTCTAGATTAAAATTAAATTAAAACAACCCATTCGCTGGGTTAAAACATCCCATTCATCCCATTTGCTGGGTTAAAACAACCCATTCGCTGGGTTAAAACATCCCATTCATCCCATTCGCTGGGTTAAAACAACCCATTCGCTGAGTTAAAACGTCCCATTCGCTGGGTTAAAACATCCCATTCACTGGGTTAAAACATCCCATTCATCCCATTCGCTGGGTTAAAACAACCCATTCGCTGGGTTAAAACATCCCATTCGCTGGGTTAAAACATCCCATTCACTTTGCTGGGTTAAAACATTGCATTCACTGGGTTAAAACATCCCATTCGTTGGGTTAAAACAACCCATTCGTTGGGTTAAAACATCCCATTCACGTCGCTGGGTTAAAACATCCCATTCGTTGGGTTAAAACATCCCATTCACTTCGCTGGGTTAAAACATCCCATTCGCTGGGTTAAAACATCCCAATAGCTATAATAATGGACAAACCCAACGATTTGTTTGTTTTAACCCAGCGGTTGGGTTAAATGTTTGCCCAAACTGCTGGGTAGTTTTATTTAACTCAACTATTGTTTAAAAATGACTATATGTCTGGATTAAAATGAACCCAAAATAGATTGGAAATTAAAAATTAGACACATAATTACTAGAGGCAACAATAATAATCAAAAGGTGAACAATAATAAGCAATTTTTAAAAACTGGGTTAAAACATCCAATTCACTTCACGGGATTAAAACATCCCATTCGCTGGGTTAAAACATCCCATTCATCCCATTCGCTGGGTTAAAACAACCCATTCGCTGGGTTAAAACATCCCATTCATCCCATTCGCTGGGTTAAAACAACCCATTCGCTGGGTTAAAACATCCCATTCATCCCATTCGCTGGGTTAAAACAACTCATTCGCTGGGTTAAAACATCCCATTCATCCCATTCGCTGGGTTAAAACAACCCATTCGCTGGGTTAAAACATCCCATTCATCCCATTCGCTGGGTTAAAACAACCCATTCGCTGAGTTAAAACGTCCCATTCGCTGGGTTAAAACATCCCATTCGCTGAGTTAAAACATCCCATTCACTTTCCTGGGTTAAAACATTGCATTCACTGGGTTAAAACATCCCATTCGGTGGGTTAAAACAACCCATTCGTTGGGTTAAAACATCCCATTCGTTGGGTTAAAACATCCCATTCACTTCGCTGGGTTAAAACATCCCATTCGCTGAGTTAAAACATCCCATTCGCTGGGTTAAAACATCCCATTCGCTGGGTTAAAACAACCCAATAGCTGAGTTAAAACAACCCAATAGCTGAGTTAAAACAACCCAATAGCTGAGTTAAAACATCCCATTCGCTGGGTTAAAACAACCCAGTAGCTGGGTTAAAACATCTCATTCGCCGGGTTAAAACAACCCATTCACTGGATTTAAACATCCCATTCACTTTGCTGGGTTAAAACATCCCATTCGCTGGGTTAAAACATTTCGTTCACTTCGCTGGGTTAAAACAACTCATTCGTGGGGTTAAAACATCCCATTCGCTGGGTTAAAACATCCCATTCGCTGGGTTAAAACATCCCATTCGCTGGGTTAAAACATCCCATTCGCTGGGTTATAAGCATCCTATTCGCCGGGTTAAAACATCCCATTCGCCAGGTTAAAACAAACTCATTTGCCGGGTTAAAACAACCCAATCGCTGGGTTAAAACATCTCATTCACTGGGTTAAAAACATCCCATTTGCCGGGTTAAGACATCCCATTCGCTGGGTTAAAAACAACCCATTCGCTGGGTTATAAGTATCCTATTCGCTGGGTTAAAACATCTCATTCACTTTGCTGGGTTAAAACAACTCATTCGTGGGGTTAAAACATCCCATTCGCTGGGTTAAAACAAACTCATTTGCCGGGTTAAAACAACCCAATAGCTGGGTTAAAACATCTCATTCGCTGGGTTAAACCAAATTGGTTGTTTTTAACCCCGCAAATTGGTTGTTTAAAAGTTGGTCCATTTTCAGCCCAACATGGGTTGTTTTTAACCCAGCATTTTTTAGAGTGTAGATTAACAACCTTGTAGCTCACAGTAAGGGTGTCTTAAAAGGTTTATAAGTATTGTTAAAAATAACTCTCCCTAAGGAGTTTTTACTTCCGGAACTGACTGTTGCACTCTACATATAGAGTACAACAGTGACCATGATTCACTGCGTATGATCTAATCGAGTCTCTCAACACTCTCATAATAAAAGTCTCACAATAGAAAACTATCAATTTTAAGCCATTTATTATAAGAATAAAAATATTACAAAATTTGTATAAATATTTAAATATATTATAAAATATATTTAAATACACAAATATTCTTTGTACAAATTTTGTAATTTTTTATTATTACAATAAATGTTTTTTTATTGTATATCATTGCAGCTGATTTGATTACGTCATCAACAATGCTTTATGAGTGGTTCGTTTATAAATGAATTTAAGTGATCGCAGTCACGGTTGCGCTCTTACACATCAGCTAATGGCTTTCAGAGTGGACAGATGAATTACTTGTCGCAGGAATCGTGTCGCGCCTGGTTAGGACATGGTTTAAGTGAGACAAATCCACATAAAGACTTAACTGCTGCGTCAATATGAAAACCACAGCGCAGGGCTTCCCCAATAATTCACTTTAATTGCAGTCTTCAGTCAACCGAGATCTGTTTATTCACTGCATTCATTAACCTCAAGACGCTGTCAATCAGACGACACATCATCATTAGTGAATAACACTAAAACCACAAAACACACCAGTCTCAGATCCAGCAAAACAGTGATGTCAATAAGGAATTACTGTTTTTTAATGAATGCATAATAATAACACACACACAAACACATGCGTATGCACCTCTTTAGTACAGCCTTAAATCATATCATCGTCATTACACTTTCCTTAACCATCACGACGCCGCTATCTGATAACATTCAGCTTCCATCACCTGTCAATCAAAGTGTGCAAAACAGCATAAAAAGGCAAACCCATTCTGATAGACTACTGTGGAAAAAAAACATGACTACATTAAGCACTGTTCTTTAATAGGAACACAATATCCTCTTATATCAATCATCAAAGATTAGACATTAAATTCTGAAATAAAGGCAGCACTCAGGCTGGAGTCAGTAATACGATTGCTTTTATCATTAATATGATGGATTACACAAGTAAACGGGTGGGGTTTGAACGGAGTGGGTGAGAAGAACCTCCTGCTGGTGCAACTTTTTTTTTTTTTTTAAATACATGCAGCTTTGTAAATTGGATCCATTTATTAGGAGCGGATAAGACAGCATTCATTTCACAATGCACTAACACACCGTTCCACTGAGCACACTTATGACATGTGACGGGCCTCGCAAACCAGCTTAAAATACGTGCAATTCGAAGACATTTTATATGCACAGTTGCATTGAGGGAACAAACATCAAGAGATGGATTTTACAGCCTTTCGACATGCGCTGCCATAAAAATGTAAAATATGCTTTAATAATCACTCAGTGCATGAGGTATGGATCTTTGATCCCTAAAAATGAGTCACATTAAAAAATGAGATTATATTGGACAAATGTGGAAAAGAGAATAGAGACATTAATAAAGCAGACCCGTGCAAGCATAAAAGATTTGAGCCATATTTCTCCGCTCTGTCTGCAAGAGAGTGTGATACATGACTGCGATTTACTGTTGGGTCATTATGACATGATCACACTTACAGAAGGAGGTAATGGGATCATCAATAAGATGGCGGTTGCCTTATAAAAATGCCCCTAATAAACTGCACATGCCCAACCCCAAAAACCGGCCTTCGCCTCTGTTTTTGAGACTGTGAGTGTGTGTGATTGTGTGTTTGACTCCTCAGTGAATAAGTGTTTGACAAGCAGAGGAAAGTGTAGCCTTTTCAAGATAAAAATGCTTTTAAGTCAAGTTGTCAGAAAGATGGTTTTTTTTGTTGTTGTTGTTTTTTAACATCAAATGACGAAACTTCATCATAAAATGTTTTATTTCAGGTCACCCATCAAAAAGCTGTTTTGCCAGTCTTCTCAAAAAGAATGGTGTTATTATCAGCAGCATGATTTTATTTCATTTCTAAACAGCTGCCGGAAACCGTTCTCCAGCTTGATGCATGAAGGTGAAAATAAAATATATATATATAGAAGATATTCTTCACATCAGGCCACTGCAAAGCCAGTCAGATGAGTGCACTCTAAAAAAAAAATAAAAAAATGCTGGGTTAATGGACAAACCCGATCACTGGGTTAAATTTTTTAATTACATGTTTAACCCAATGGCTGGGTTTGTCCATATTTGACCCAAATTTGGGTTTAAACAACCCAGCATTTTCTCACACAGCCTGTTTATGAGAGACTTTATTATATATTACACTCTGAGACATGATTCTGCATAAGAATGTGATCAGAAAAATTATATTTTATATTGATACTGTGCATATGGCATCGATTTAAATTGCTTCCAAGAGAGATTCACATTGCTCTAACACACACATGCACTTTACAGTACACGAACTCTGTGCATATCAAAATATGAATATTTAAAAACAGCACACTCTTAAAAAATAAAGGTTCTAATTTCGCAGGATGTGATTATTTTTAAAAGAACTATGTTTTGAAGAACCTTTTGTGCAATGCAAATTAGGAAACTTTATTTTTAAGAGCTTAAGTGAACTACATCCTCAGAATATTAAAGTTATTAGGTGATTTTTTTTTTTTTTTTTTTTTTTTTTTTTAAATGATCTGGCTGCATTTCAGCTGAAATCACAGTGATTTTTCTGCATTGTGGGTGTTTTTTGTTTTTTTTAAAGAAAAGCGCAAAAACAATACATTTACGATTTGGAAAGTATCACATAACGCTTCATCTCCAAGTTTGCATCACATCTGCCACATCTACAGATGCTAAACTCACAGAAACGAGCTTCATACCTTTCTCAGAATCCATTGGATGAGCAGCAGAACGCTCCAGCAGAGCAGCCTCATCTCGACCTCCAGGAGAACACTAGTCCCGTTGAGCAAACATATACCGGACACAAATCACCAACCAAAAACCATCCGAGGGGAAAGAGCTCGAGGCAGGTGCTTTAGCAGACTGTAACAATAAGCCAGCGCTCTCTGAGTTATTAAGGCGGCTCAGCTCTCGGAGTCCTTGTCATTAGTGAAGTGCACATCCATTCGCGGGTTTCGGGTGTTACGGAGGTGAAAAGTTGGTGTGGGAACGGTGGCAACTTCTGATGTCAGCTGGCGTTCGCGCTTAATGCCCTCATTACCGCGCCCGTTTGGTGTTTAAAAAAGAAACTGTGTTGCGTTCTCTCTCTCACTCGAAAGCGCACGCCCAGTGTAGACTTTGCGTCTTGTTCTTTTCGTTCTCTCTCTCTCTCTCGTGCGCGCGCGCGCGCTTAACAGCTGAACGTGAGAATATCGATTCCAAAAGCCAACAGGTCAACCAACCTCCCGTGCGTCTTTTAGCCTATCATATGCGCGCGGGTGCCAAAACTTGGCGCACTTATTATTTTGCATTCAGTAAAAAGTTTTCCTGAGTTCAGACGTGATTGTTCCAATTTGGCCGGAAAGCGATGTACAAAGAGCATGAAAGAGTTTACAGCATGTAACAAATCTTCCCGAAGGCGATTTTAATTTTGAATGGCTTTAAAGTGCATCTTGTCTCACAGCTGCTCGCGGTGTTAAAATATGAAACGCGCAGTCTGTGCCGTGAGCGCGAGACGCGTTCCGTTCGGAATGAATATTAGGCTTATTTTCTTTTTCTTATCAACATGACATCATTAAAAGCATCGCTTACGCATAAACACATAAAAACGTACATGGAGAGACAGACAGAAAGACAGAATCTGAAGTAGGGCGAGCTTTTTTTCTGGCTTCTTTTTGCACCAGAATGCATGCAATCTTGCAGGGATTGGAGAGGAAATAAAGCTGTGTATAGTAGCCTGTAACGCAGACTAACAATTCAGAAACGCCTCAAAGTTCATGTCCATGTTGCACATCTGATAGATGCATATCATATGCAACCACTGAAGCCCTTCATCGCCCCCTTGCGAATGACTGACAGACAACATCTGAACGTCGACTTGCAATTAAAGGGTTAGTTCACAAAAAATGAAATTTCTGTCATTAATCACTCCCCCTCATGTCGTTCCACACCCGTAAGACCTTTGTTCATCTTCAGAACACAAATTAAGATATTTCTGATGAAATCCGAGAGGTGTTTTTTCAATCCTTCATTGAAAGCAATAGAATTCAAGGTCCAGAAAAGTAGCGAAAACATCGTTAAAACAGTCGACGTGACGACAGTGGTTCTAACTTTTTGTGCGCAAAAACAAAACAAATACAACGACTTTATTTAACAAATTCATCTCTTCCCTGTCATTCTGCTGTTATTTACGTTGCAGAGCTTCCGTGTTTACGTCCGAACGCTGGCTCAGTATTGGTCGGTTCTGGTCACGTGATCAGCACGAGGCATGCGTGTGATGCTGACGCGGGAGCCGGCCAATAACGAGCCAGCGTTCTGACTAGAACCTGCTGCAATGTAAATAGCGTAGCAGAATGACAGGGGAGACACAAATCTGTCGAATAAAGTCGTTATTTTTGTTTTCTCTTTGCGCACAAAATGTATTCTCGTCGCTTCATAACATTAAGGTTGAACCACTATTTTTAACAATGTTTTTACTACTTTTCTGAACCTTGAATGTGGTAATTTTGTTGCTTCCAATTAAGGATAAAAAAAAAAAAAAAAAACCTCTCGGATTTCATCAAAAATATCTTAATTTGTGTTCTGAAGGTTTTACGGGTGTGGAAAGACTAGCTAATTAATGACAGAAATTTCATTTTTGTGTGAACTATCCCTTTAAATGACCGCACGACCATGCATAATTGTGAGATAAAATGATTGATGGAACAACTGTAAAGAGATAGCCTACTAAAATATGCATTTAAGCAGAACGCAACCAACGCCTTCCCTCACTGACAAAAACAAGAACACCAAGAAGGTGAAAATCTTCCACACTTCCACAGTTTTAGCACATTTTCTAAGTAAATTGCCTTCATGGATACATATTTTTTTGGAGCATCGAAATAAATGTTCCGTTGGTTTCGTTTCCATTGCGATCCAGCGGCTCGTGCAGTATTGAAGTTGGCAGGTGAATTTGGCGGGCTGCTAAAGCGCGCGCTTTCTATTTCTCAGAGAACTACGCCGCGCGCTTTAGCACAAATGAATGAACATGCCCGGGGAAAATGAGCGCAATTTTCTCACATATCCACTCATCTTTCCACTTCGCTCTCTTCTTCTCTGCAAATCAACGCACTCATTCCGGAATGACATGATGAGAGAGTTCGCCTCTATCACACGGTCAGTAAAATATACGAACAGACAAATACTGAAGAGCAGAACATTTCATCATAACAATCCACGTCATCATGCAAAACAATCGCTCTATACATTTTTTTTTTTTTACCTTTTAAATATAGAGCCAGCGATAGAATAGCTGTGAACAAAAGCAAACATTTTTTAATCATAGTTTGCTCTTTGAATAGTATTGGCACTTAAAATCTAAAGGACCAGAACAAAACATGTTCTAGCTAATGTCAATTACAGTAGAAGGTCAAGTGTGTACAGAATCTGTACAGGTCAGTGAAGCATCTGGAGAAGCTTTAAGATCCCAAAGTAAAGTTTAAGATAAGCCTCTACTTCTACTTCCTGAAATGAGATTGTTCACCCATAGTTTGTTCATCTAAATAAGCAATCCACCACCATTGTTGTACACTTACCCCAGCTAACAAAAATATGTTCTAAGAACGTTTTGCTAATGTTCCCGTTAAGTTATGAAAATGTTCTCTGAGCATTCAAAATGTCCATTCTTAAAAATGTTTAAAAACATTTTTTCTTGTGTTGTGTGAATGTACATTCCATTGTATCATTCTTCAAACATTATGGGAATGTTACTTTTGAACGTTCTCTGAACGTTCTGAAACTAGTAACATTTAAAAATGCAAGATGAACGTTTAGCTAAAACATAAAAAATGCTTCATGAACAATGTCTAAATTACGGAGCCCCGCACATGACATGAGGGGAAAAAATATGTATATCGTGGCCGCGAATTAACAAATCGTTCCCACGACTTACTAATAAGTCAGCACATTTTACTAACTCATCCCCATATTTTATTAAATCGTGCACACGATATAATAATTTGTTCCCTCGTTTTACTAAATCGTGGCCATGTTGTACCAGTTCGCTCCCTCGTGTTGATTTGCGCATGAAAACAAGGAAACAAATTGCACACGTTTTAGTAAAACGAGGTAACAAATTAGTAAAATGTGGTGATGTATCAATAAGTCCTGGGAACGATTTGTTAAAACGAGGGAGCGAATTAGTACAACATGGCCGTGATTTACTAAAACGAGGGAACAAATTATTATTTTGAGCATCCGATTTAATAAAACGAGGGAACGAATTAGTAAAACGTGCTGACGTATTAGTAAGTTGTGGGAACGATTTGTTAAAATGAGGGAGCGAATTAGTACAACATGTCCACGATTTACTAAAACGAGGGAACAAATTATTATACTGAGCATCTGATTTACTAAAATGAGGGAACGAATTAGTAAAATGTGCTGACGTATTAGTAAGTCCTGGGAACGATTTGTTAAAACGAGGGAGCGAATTAGTACAACGTGGCCGTGATTTACTAAAATGAGGGAACAAATTATTATATTGAGCATCCGATTTAATAAAACGAGGTAACGAATTAGTAAAACATGCTGACGTATTAGTAAGTCCTGGGAACGATTTGTTAAAACAAGAGAGCGAATTAGTACAACATGGCCGTGATTTACTAAAACGAGGGAACAAATTATTATTTTGAGCATCCGATTTAATAAAACGAGGGAACGAATTAGTAAAACGTGCTGACGTATTAGTAAGTTGTGGGAACGATTTGTTAAAATGAGGGAGCGAATTAGTACAACATGTCCACGATTTACTAAAACGAGGGAACAAATTATTATACTGAGCATCTGATTTACTAAAATGAGGGAACGAATTAGTAAAATGTGCTGACGTATTAGTAAGTCCTGGGAACGATTTGTTAAAACGAGGGAGCGAATTAGTACAACGTGGCCGTGATTTACTAAAATGAGGGAACAAATTATTATATTGAGCATCCGATTTAATAAAACGAGGTAACGAATTAGTAAAACATGCTGACGTATTAGTAAGTCCTGGGAACGATTTGTTAAAACGAGGGAGCAAATTAGTACAATATGGCCGTGATTTACTAAAACAAGGGAACAAATTATTATATTGAGCATCTGATTTACTAAAACGAGGGAACGAATTATATTGTGCACACAATTTAATAAAACGAGGGAACGAATTAGTAAAACATGGCCGTGATTTACTAAAACGAGGGAACAAATTATTATATTGAGCATCCGATTTAATAAAACGAGGGAACGAATTAGTAAAACATGCTGACGTATTAGTAAGTCCTGGGAACGATTTGTTAAAACGAGGGAGCGAATTAGTACAATATGGCCGTGATTTACTAAAACAAGGGAACAAATTATTATATTGAGCATCTGATTTACTAAAACGAGGGAACGAATTAGTACAACATGCTGACGTATTAGTAAGTTGTGGGAACGATTTGTTAAAACGAGGGAGCGAATTAGTACAATATGGCCGTGATTTACTAAAACGAGGGAACAAATTATTATATTGAGCATCCGATTTAATAAAACGAGGTAACGAATTAGTACAACATGCTGACGTATTAGTAAGTCCTGGGAACGATTTGTTAAAACGAGGGAGCGAATTAGTACAACATGGCCGTGATTTACTAAAACAAGGGAACAAATTATTATATTGAGCATCTGATTTACTAAAACGAGGGAACGAATTATATTGTGCACACAATTTAATAAAACGAGGGAACGAATTAGTAAAACATGGCCGTGATTTACTAAAACGAGGGAACAAATTATTATATTGAGCATCCGATTTAATAAAACGAGGGAACAAATTAGTAAAACATGCTGACGTATTAGTAAGTCCTGGGAACGATTTGTTAAAACGAGGGAGCGAATTAGTACAATATGGCCGTGATTTACTAAAACGAGGGAACAAATTATTATATTGAGCATCCAATTTAATAAAACGAGGTAACGAATTAGTAAAACATGCTGACGTATTAGTAAGTCCTGGGAACGATTTGTTAAAACGAGGGAGCGAATTAGTACAACATGGCCGTGATTTACTAAAACGAGGGAACAAATTATTATATTGAGCATCCGATTTAATAAAACGAGGTAACGAATTAGTACAACATGCTGACGTATTAGTAAGTCCTGGGAACGATTTGTTAAAACGAGGGAGCGAATTAGTACAATATGGCCGTGATTTACTAAAACGAGGGAACAAATTATTATATTGAGCATCCGATTTAATAAAACGAGGTAACGAATTAGTACAACATGCTGACGTATTAGTAAGTCCTGGGAACGATTTGTTAAAACGAGGGAGCGAATTAGTACAACATGGCCGTGATTTACTAAAACGAGGGAACAAATTATTATATTGAGCATCTGATTTACTAAAACGAGGGAACGAATTATATTGTGCACAATTTAATAAAACGAGGGAGCGAATTAGTAAAACATGCTGACGTATTAGTAAGTCCTGGGAACGATTTGTTAAAACGAGGGAGCGAATTAGTACAACATGGCCGTGATTTACTAAAACGAGGGAACAAATTATTATTTTGAGCATCCGATTTAATAAAACGAGGGAACGAATTAGTAAAACATGCTGACGTATTAGTAAGTCCTGGGAACGATTTGTTAAAATGAGGGAGCGAATTAGTACAACATGGCCGTGATTTACTAAAACGAGGGAACGAATAATTATAATATGCGTACGATTTAGTAAAACAAGGGAATGAATTATAATATTGTGCGCATAATTTTGTGAAACGAGGGAACAAATTATTATATTGTGAAGACAATTTACTTAAAATGAGGAAACGATTTATTATATTGTAAAACAAGGGAACGATTGCGCACAATACAATAATTTGTTTCCTCTTTTTACTAAATCGTGCACACAATATAATAATTCGTTCGCTTGTTTTACAAGATTTATTTAAAACGAGGGAACGATTTATATTGTGCGCACGATTTAGTAAAACGAGGGAACAAATTGGTATATCATAACCACAGTTACTAAAACAAGAGAACGAGTTCTTAATTCATGGCCACGACATACATATTTTAATCTGCATGTCATGTGCAGGGCTCCGTACTAAATAATGTTTTTGTGCTAATGTTTTGAGAACGTTACTAAAGACCAGATAACTTTCTATTTACATTACTTGAAGAACGAGAGAACCTTTCCAGAACGTTCTGAGAACGTTCCCTGTTAGCTAGAACAGCTTTAAGAATATTATAGATATAAATAAATAATGTGTCAAGCAAAAAAAAAAAAAAAAAAGTTAATTTAATTGAACAGCTGAACATCCATGCATGTATTGACTTATTTACCGTTAGTGCAGTGCTGAAGGTGCTTAGATTCTGTCGTCTGTTAATAGAAAATTACACTGTGGTAAAGATTCTTTGTTTAGACTTCCACTGTCGCCAGCAGAGAGAAAGCAACAAACAGTAAATCACAATGACAAAGCTAAATTGCTAATTACATCAGCACAATTTAAGAACAGAACAAGCCAGATTCACTTTAGAAGAACACAAATCAGAGAGTGTACAGTGTCCTTAAAATCTATAGTCGACCTGTCATATAACCGAGATTGCTAGGTTTTTTCATATATATCTAGCTAAGAACTGTACAAAAAGTCACTATTTTAGTTTGCAGTTGTCGTACCTAGAGAACGAAACACACCTGAAAGTTTAAACGATGTAAATTAATTTTTAAAGGCGAATCCTTGATAAACATTAATGTGCTTTATACCTGAAGTGAAATAAAATGAATGGTTTTGTGATTCTGCACGCCGGCTCAGTTTTGATGAGAAACTTACATTAGCATTTTGCTGACCTTTAACTTATGATAATATAAACTATCAGCATTATCGATTAGGAAAGAGAACAACACTGCAAGTTGTTGGGCAGTTCATTTCATTTGTTTGCAGAATAAAAACTGTTTAATATTAAAGGGCCTTCCTGTTTACACTTTCCTCCGGGCTGTTATTGGACAAACGGCGAGTTTAATAGAGACATAATCAAGTTCCAGCAATAATTTTTATGTGTTTTCTATTTTTAAAAACATTTCCCAGGTGAAGATATATGTATTTAAAGATATAAAAGAAATATGAGACAGACTACAAAACAAAAGGCTTCATTTACAACACTGCTTTTGTCATTTTTTACAAGATGGACAATTTGTAATTCGGTTTCAACCCAAATTTGGGTTTTACCGAATGACGATATTTTCAGACAACGCTAACAGGCTGATATCTAGCTAGCTAGCAAAAGGACAATCAAGCATTTTATAATTAGTACAAGTTTTTAAAATATTACAGCATTTTTCATGTTTTATAGCGGTTGTACCGAATGACCTGATGTTTCTGGACATGCGTATGAACAAGTGAAAACATGAATTTTTCAAATAGTTAAGAGAGAGTTAGTTACTTTGCTTCATGACCATGTGCTCCTTTGCATGATGTCTGAATGATGTCACATCCTGTCACATGATATTGACCACATGACTTGATCCAAAATGGTCCCTTTATATTGGTTACTCCGAATGACATCAATGAAATTCATTTTTCCGGACATTCTTTCCCATAATAAAGCAACGATTTCTACACTTCAATTTTAATACAATTTTGCACTATGTTGATATATGATGTTATAAAATCATGCCAGAATAAAAAAATATATATTTATTACATTTTAAGGTATTTTAATCACAAATGAAATGGCTGTATTTGGGCGGTTAAACCGAATGACCTTTTAACACTTCAAAATCGTTAAAATACCTTTATATGTAGCAAGATTCAAGATTACGCAGAACATGAATTTAACACAATAATGATGTGCACTGATAAATCATTTAAAATAAACACATTTCATGGTGACTTTAAGCATCACCCCTTAAATGTAACAACTATTCGATTGAAAAATCTGGAAAAAAACGCCCAAACGCACAAGACTACACAAAACGTACTGTATATGCCAGTTATAAAATCTACAAATGTGTATATTCTGCACGTATATGTGTTTGTGTTTGCTAGAATGTGTGTCTCCAGGCTCAGCAACATTCCCATGATGAGGTGACACCGGCCACACATCTCGAACGAGAGCTTTTGTTTGTGTAAAACCCTCATTTCCCCCGCTGGCCATGTGTGTTTCTTGTGTGTATTCATCCTGCTACGGCCGACTAATATGATTGGGGAGCCTGTCATATAGTTGTGTTTGTTCAGATGGATTCGGCGGTGTGCAGTACTGCAGGACTGGGATGTTTAGAGGAATTATGATTATATCTTTGTCATTTTAATGCGATTCAGGCCGATATCTCACTGGCTGAGAGACAGACATGTAATGGGTGTCAGGTAGAAGTAGAGGAATGAGATTATATTATATCGCGCTGACAGGAGAGAGAAGTGATTTCTGCACAATTTTTTCTCATTAATCGGTGATACTTCCATGTGTTTCAGAGCAAATCTTCAAGAAGCAGAGCTTCACATAATGGACACTTGGAGCAAGTATAGAGTACAACCTCATGGATCCTTGGGCAATCATTATGATATGTATGAATTATATGTGTGTGTTTGTGTATATATATATACAACATGTTTCATTATATCATGGGGTATATTTTTTATAAAATTACTAAAAATATATATAATATTTTATAATATTTATAATTGTGTATATATAATAAAAAATTATATATATAATTAAATGATATAATTAAATACTTAAATACATTAATATAAATTATAATAATTTACAAATAATAGTAACATATTAAATAACATATAAAATTAAAATAATATATTTAAAGATTTTGCCCAACCACTCTTTTATATACATTTTAATAATATACATATATTTTATAACATATTACTTTTATTCATCAAGAAACTGATCAAAAGTGACAGTAAAGACATTTATAATGTTACAAAAGATTCTATTTCAAATAAATGCTGTTCTTTTGAACTTTTTATTCATCAAAGAATCCTGAAAAAATAAAATGTATCACAATTTCAACACTGATAATAATCATAAATGTTTCTTGAGCAGCAAATCATCATCTTAGAATGATTTCTGAAGGATCATGTGACACTGAAGACTTTTGATCACAGGAATAAATTACACTTTACTATATATTCACATAATTTACATTGGAATAATATTTCACAATTTTTACTGTATTTTTGATCAAATAAATGTTGAGCAGTTGGTGAGCAGTAAACACTTACATTAAAATAAACCTTTACAAACTCCAATCTTTTGAATGCTACTTTCATTGAATCATATGATGATTTCCATCCACACCTTTTACAGGTCCTCAGATTAACGCGTGTCATGGGGTTTTTGACCGAGCTTCTGTTGTGCCTCTGCTGGATTCATAGCACAGTATTTTTAAGTAACTATAGTTATAAATGACCAAAAATAATCTGGCAGCTCAGCGGTACGCTGGCCTGTCAGACCTCCACTTCTCCCCATCTGTCTTGGCTTCCCCCCCACCTCATTAGGATTCATATCCCAGAAAGGTGACTCTTCCAGCGGGCACGGTGACAGCCGGGTCCCCCTCCCCTTCCCTGGTTCAGCTGCCTGCAGGCAGAAACAGTGACAGGTAGCAGCGAGCTCTCTGGGGGGCGAGAGAGAGAGAGAGAGAGAGCGTCGACATCAGCGATGAGCAGGATCATCGAGTCAAAGATGCTCCCTACAGATAGCAGGCGTGCTGAGATTTCCACCAGAGACCGTCTCCGCCACGAATCACCATCATCTCACACTCGCTTCCACCGAATCTCAGTCGGACACTTGACTTGTGCTCCTCACACCGCCGTCTCATCGCTGGACTCCACATGGGGGCAAAAAACACAGTTTTACAATCACAACCATAAAAACCCACAGAATAGAGGTTGGGCAGAACACATGCACACACACACACACACACACACACACCGCACACAGAGAGAGAGAGGAGTCCTGGAATCTCTACACTGATTGTAACCTTTGTAAAAGTTTAATGCAGCGGGCGCTGGAGTATTCTGGTTTTCTCCGGGGAAGAAAGCACTAGTCCTCCCTCTGTGGACGTTAGTCATGTTAGACACCACGTGTAATCTGACACTAATGAACTGGAGGCCGTGAGGTGCTCACCTTCTTTCTAAACATGGAAGTAAGCTTTTTTTGTGAATGTGAACTATATATTTTGTAGACGGTCTGCTAAATATCTGCTATTTTGATGCTCCACAACACTCTACTGACTACTTATTTAACTAACCAGAACAGTCTACTGATACTCTAATGAGAGTTAGTTGACATGTAATGTGGACAATCAAAATAAAGTGTCTTTGTTACACTGTAATTATACATTTAAGTACACTGTAAAAAATGCTGGGTTAAAAACAACTCAACTATTGTTTAAAAATGACTATATGACTTAAAATGAACCCAAAATAGGTTGGAAATTAAAAATCAGACACATAATTACTAGAGGCAACAATAATAATCAAAAGGTTTGTTTAATTATTATTCATTAAACTTATACATAAATGTTCATTTATTAAACATATTAATAAATGTTCATTTCCAACATACTTTGGGTTCATTTTATGCAAGTAATACAGTAATTTTTAAACAATAGTTGAGTTAAATAAAACTACCCAGCAGGTTGGTCAAACATTTAACCCAATCGCTGGGTTAAAACATTCCAATCGCCGGGTTAAAACAACCCATTCGCCGGGTTAAAACATTCCAGTCGCCGGGTTTAAACAACCCATTCGTTGGGTTAAAACAACCCATTCGTTGGGTTAAAACATTCCAGTCGCCGGGTTAAAACATTCCAGTCGCCGGGTTTAAACAACCCATTCGATGGGTTAAAACATTTCAATCGCCGGGTTAAAACAACCCATTCGCCGGGTTAAAACAACCCATTCGCCAGGTTAAAACAACCCATTCGTTGGGTTAAAACATTCCAGTCGCCAGGTTAAAACAACCCAATCACCGGGTTAAAACAACCCAACCGCCGGGGTAAAACAACCCAACCGCCGGGTTAAAACAACCCAGTCGCCGGGTTAAAACAACCCAACTGCCGGGTTAAAATATCCCAGTCGCTGGGTTAAAACAACCCAACCGCCGGGTTAAAACAACCCAACTGCCGGGTTAAAACATCCCGATCGTCGGGTTAAAACAACCCAACCGCCGGGTTAAAACATCCCATTCGCCGGGTTAAAACAACCCATTCGTTGGGTTAAAACATTTCAATCGCCGGGTTAAAACAAGCCAATCGCCGGGTTTTAAAACATGCTTTGCTCACAGAATTGTATAGTACGAAACAGAAAAATGAATTTATGAACTAATTCATCTCATTTCAGACTGTAACAAGAGCATGAGGAATAGATTCTCATCACACCATGAGGAGCGTAATGGATCTTTCTGAAACCACAATTGGCGCTCACCGTCGTCTGCTGTGGATCGTTTGACCCGTTGAGAGCGGGTGAAGGGCTTTGAGAGGTGCATTATGGGACACATATGTGTGTAGGGACAGACACTGCTTAGTCATCAAGTGAGCAGTCTTAATAACGGAGCTCACGCAGGCCGGCCGTCCTCGACTCTCACACCCGCGTGATTAGTGAGAACAACCCCGCCGAGCTCGGCTGACCAACCGCTCATTATTCACAGAGAAACCGAGGTTCACTGCCATTCTAGCATGAGGAGACGCACAACTGATGAGCTACACGGGACATTAGAGTTCATTATTCTCCGTTCATTCCCATCAGCGGCGTCCGGATGTGGTAACGAACGGCCGCCGGGTCTCTTCAGCCTCCATCAGTGATGCCTCAACAAACACGAACTTCACGAAGTCTCCGTTTGGATTAACAACTAAACTAACAACACGAAACAACTGTCCACATGAGAGGACAACAGAAAGCACTAACTGCACAGAATATGTTTTTTATGATTTTCACACCCTGAGAGGAGCTGGAGACATCAGCTGGCAGGAGCAATTAAAATGTGAAACTGTGGAAAGACTTGTTAATTACATCGACTTCATGTTGTAGAGGGAATATAGAAAGACCACGGTGTTATTTTCCTGAAAACATGTTAAAAATCCTTGGATTCTGTATATTCTGCTTATTTAACATCTGCACATATATAGCTTAAGGAAAGAAAAAAAACACAAATGAGGTCTTTTAAATCTAAACCATTCAATTATTTCAACTATGACATTAAAGGGGACATATCATAAAAATCTGACTTTTTCCATGTTTAAGTGCTAGAATCGTGTCCCCAGTGCATTTGCCAACCTAGAAAACGTGAAAAAAGGACAACCCAGTAAAAAATGAGCAGATTTTGTTCCCCTAGTGACTAGGAAGGGGATCTTATTATAATATTACTGCCCCTTAATCTGCATGTTTCCACCCACGGAGCCGCCATTTTGTTTTTGCAAGTGAGGCAAAGCTGCCGATGAAGAAAATGTAAGTATTTTTAAGTAATGCAATGTTTCTTCGATTAAGGCAGCTCCACTTTCCTTCCTTTAGCCTCCATACGCTCTATTACTTCATGCTAACACAAACAGAAGTTGTGTTTGATTCACCCACAAAACAGCTTAGGCTACTAATGTGAATGTCAATTTTTTACGCCGGACTGCTTCACAAACGAGGGTCAATTCAACACAAAAGATGAACATGACGGCACATGCTAGTGGATGAGTTGAATCAACTCCACAGCAACTACATACATTTATCCACTAACCATTCAGAAACGTCTAAAAGTTGTAACTTCTTCCTGAGTCTCTCCATCAGTGTCGACTCGTGAGCTGTTAAAGCTCCGCCCTCTTCTGGAAAGCGGGCAGCTCATTTGCATTTAAAGGGACACACACAAAAACGGCGTGTTTTTGCTCACACCCAAATAGGGGCAAATTTGACAAGCTATAATAAATGATCTGTGGGGGATTTTGAGCTGAAACTTAAACAGACACATTCTGGAGACACCAGAGACTTATATTACATCTTGTGAAAGGGGCGTTATAGGTCCTCTTTAAATGGATGGCAAATATACTAATAAAAATAGTTGCACAAAACTGAAAATTCATTAAATTTTACTTGAAGTTTACTTGCTTTGTGTTCTATATACACTGAGTCAGTAAAAATTAAGTCTCTTCTGCTCACCAAGGCCGCATTTATTTGATCAGAAATACAGTAAAAATTGTGAAATATTATTCCAATCTAAATCAGCTGTTTTCTATGTGAATATATAGTAAAGTGTAATTTATTCCTGTGATCAAAGTCATCATTACTCCAGTCTTCAGTGTCACATGATCCTTCAGAAATCATTCTAAGATGATGATTATCTGCTCAAGAAACACTTATGATTATTATCAATGTTGAAAACAGTTTCATATTTTATTTTTCCGGATTCTTTGATGAATAGAAAGTTCAAAAGAACAGCTTTTATTTGAAATAGAATCTTTTGTAACATTATCAATATCTTTACTGTCACTTTTGATCAATTTAATGCATCCTTGATGAATAAAAGTACTATTTACTAATGTTGCCGACCCCAAATATTAGAATAGTTTTGTGTGTAAGTTCGATTCAGAAAGATATTACTAGGCTAAACTTAATACTGAGGGTTTTTGAAAACACCCTATAACTAGTAAGCACGAGTACTAGTGATGCTTGACTTGGCAAACAGCACTAATTAGTCAAGATGTGATATAGGTGTTCTTTATTAAACTTGATTAGTTAAAACTGCTGATCTTCATCATCATCTCTGTGTGAAAACACGAGTAGAGCTGCACCCATGAGATCATCTGTGTGTGTGTGTGTGTGTGTGTACACAGTATGAATGATGATGAAGTGTGTGAGGGCTTTTATAATAATCAGAGGTGAAGGCAGGAGGAGACGCTTTAACCGAAATGTTTCCTAACGAGCTCCCCGGCTGTTTGACACTCACATCGGCCACACCGTCCCACTGCTCATTAACTCACTCACACACACACACACACACATGCACAAGTGAACATATTATAGTTAACACATTCTGTCTTATCTCATAACTAGCACACATACACTCCCTTTAATGATACTTGTGTTCTAATCACACACACAAACTGATTGAAATGTCTCTTCTATATTCACACTCACATGTTGTCTCACTCTCTGCTGGAGCGTCTCATAACGCAGACGGTGTGTTTGACGATACTGAACTGGATTTTCAAGCCTAAATATTTAACAAGCTTGTGTTCCGTCTGTTCGACTGTCTGAACTACAGCGCAGAGGCAGGACGTCCGGGATGCTGTTCCTCCTCCCATGTAATTAGACATCAGACGACAGGTCTTCTGCAACACGTGGGTCACCTGTGGGCGACAAATACACACGTGTGCCTCACTGCTCAGAAGAACTGTAGCTTAAACACTAGATAGCAACGGCAAGATCATTGGCTCGATTCTCAGTCAATGCATGTGTAGCTTCATGCGATGAAAGTCACTTTGGATAAAAGCATTTGCCAAATACATAAATGTAAATCATTTTGACCTTTATTTTTGTTACTTTCAATACTTTTAACCTTACAAAAGATTCTATTTCAAATAAATGCTTTCTATTCATCAAAGAATCCTGAAAAATAAAATCTATTACAGTTTCCACAAAAATATGAAACTGTTTTCAACATTGATAATATTCATAAATGTTTCTTGAGCAGCAAATCATCATATCAGAATGATTTCTGAAGGATCATGTGACACTGAAGACTGGAGTAATGATGCTGAAAATTCAGGAATAAATTACACTTTACTGTATATTCGCATAGAAAACAGCTGTTTTACATTTTAATAATATTTCGCAAATTTTACTGTTTTTTTGATCAAATAAATGCAGCTTTGGTGAGCAGAAGAGACTTCTTTCAAAAATATTAAAAATACTGACCCCAAACTATATATACATATATGAATGTTAATATTTTTGTATTTTCATTTTAATTTCAGTTAAAGTTTTATTTTAAATGTCTATTGTTTTTATGTCTATTTTTATTTTTTATTATTACAGTTTTAGGTATTTTAGTCCATCAAGTAAAACTAAATTAAGACAATAAATGTTTAAAAAAAAAAAAAAAAAAAAAAAAAAAAAATATATATATATATATATATATATATATGGGTCATTGACGAATAAGGGTTTTAAAAGTGTAAAAAAAAAACATAATGGAGATATAATTAATTTTTATTATTTTTAAAGTTTTATTAAGTGTTAACAATCAGATTTTGTGGTTTTTATAATCAATCATCACTGCTTTTGTCATTTTTTACAAGATGGACAAAATTTGTCACCAAAAAAGTCATTCGGTTTAACCAAAATTTCAGTTTTACCGAATGACGATATTTTCAAACAGCGCTAACAGGCTGATATCTAGCTAGCTAGATATCAGCTAGCTAGATTTTTATATTAGTACAAGTTTTTAAAATATTACAACATTTTCCATGTTTTATAGCGGTTGTACCGAATGACCTGATGTTTCTGGACATGCGTATGAACAAGTGAAAACATGAATTTTTCAAATAGTTACGAGAGAGTTCATTACTTTGTTTCATGACCATGTGCTCCTTTGTATGATGTCACATCCTGTCACATGATATTGACCGCATGATCCAAAATGGTCCCTTTATATTGGTTACTCCGAATGACATCAATGAAATTCATTTTCCAGACATTCTTTCTCATAACAAAGCAATGACTTCTACTCATAATTTTAATACAGTTTTGCACTATGTTGATATATGATGTTATAAAATCATGCCAGAATAAAATAATTTACATTTTAAGATATTTTAATCACAAATGAAACGGCTGTATTGGCCTTTGGACGGTTAAACCGAATGACATTTTGACACTTTTTAAAATACCTTTATATGTAGAAAAATATAATTAAAACATTTTGGATTCAATAAAAGAGATCTAGTTGTGCTACCTTACACACTTTAGATGTCATATTTTGTTTTTTATTATTATTAAGGCCTTTGGACACTTATATATATATGTATATATATGTCAGTTAACATTTATTTTATTTTAAGTTTTAAAACAACCCTGGGTGCAACACAGGTGGGATGGAGACAGTTCATGACAAGTTTATGACCGACTGAGCAAAGACACATGAACCCTGGTTAGTAATCACAGTTTAATTGTCCTTTATCTCTGTGACGTGATCTGCTGTTCAGTACAATCACCTGTCCTGTAAGCAGCATCACTCATTCGTTTTCCCCACACAGACTGAACCATGACAGGCAGACGTTTAATATAAATGTGCCGACCGCCCACAGAAATGCAGGATTGAGTGGGAGAATCGAGAGGCGGCGGCTTAGAAGAGAAAGATAAAGTGACTTGTTTGAGTTACTGTCGCATTTCACGTCCTTTTAGCGAGCCACGTGGGAGCCGTAACGTGTGTGTGTGTTCTAATCAACTTCTATAAGGACTCTTTCACTAGTCAAACACAGTGTGATGCTGTTGCATGACAGACACGCTGAGGAACAAACCTGTGTATAAACTCAGAAATCATTCTAATATGATGCTTTGCATTGACTAATATGCTTCTGTCTAAAGCAACTTACATTGTATTCCCTGAACCAAATGTGTAAAAGTGGACAGTCGTGTTGATGCTAAACATGACATTAAAACTGACTGTATTTACTGCATCAGCTGCCATGTATATTGAGACACTTTCTTCATCCAATCAATTCTCATGAATAATATCCGTCCTGTCTGACATTTATCTAGTTCAGGGATTCCCATCAGCCGAACACCTTTGACCTAAAATATTTTCTTGAAGTCCTCCTGAGATTTTATTAATATTTCAATAATTTAATGACACATTTACAAGTTCACGGTTCTCTGATGTTGGTTAATAATCACATGATGATTTGCAGGTAAAGAAATAAAATATTTAATCTTTTTAGTACGTTTTTTTTTTTTTTTTTTGGAGAATAATTTATTTAAATTTTTATCTTTAATAATAAATGAAATTATTATTATTATTCTAAAAAATTTTATTTAAATTAGCATACATTAATCAGTTAAATAAATAACATCATGCTGTACAAAATAAAATAATATAAAATGTATTAAATATAAAAACATTATTTTTTTTAATTACAATAATGAGAATTTGAGGTAAACGGTATTTAATTGTAATTTTTACTTTTATTTTTAATTTTTTTTATTTAAATCAGCATACATTAATCACAGTGCAACAAAGAACATGCTGTAAAAAATAATACAAAATGTATTAAATATAAAAAATATATTTTTTTAAATAATAATATATTTTTTTTTATTTTAATGCTGTATAATATGATTTATTAAAAATGTTTTGGAAACATGGTCATTAGGTTTTTTCCATTACAATAATGAGAATTTGAGGTAAACTATCTTTAATTGCCATTTTTATTAAAAAATTATTTAAGTTTTATTTTTAATAACAATTATAATGATTCTAATAATAATAATAATTTTTATTATTATTTTAGCATTTTTATGATTTAATTAATATAAGCTTTTCATCAACTAACAGGCCGCAGCAATCCTGAGATGAAAATCTTGTTTCTCTCAGAAATATAGAACCTTACAGAAGTAAAATAGGTTGTGAATGTTGTTTCATGTCGAGTTATAAAACATCCCATGATCACATGACGTGTGTGTTTCCTGTATGTGGATTTGAGCGGAGCACACGGGGGCTTCATGAAGCTTCACACGCATCATTTCCTCCTTCGGTCCAGTATTGCAGGATGTAACACAGAGTTTCTAGAATTCAAGACAGCAGCTCAAGGCAGTGGTTGGTGGGTGTGTGTGTGTGTGTGTGTGTGTGTGTGTGTAGTTAATGATAGACAGTAGGCCTGTAAATCGCCTGCTGTCATGCTATAGGACTAGTCTGCAGTAGTTTTACCATATGTCAGTCAGTCAAGAACCGACCCATCTTTTATTCATTATACACCTTTACTACAGTAGACAGCAATAGTCACATTCCTTACACACACACACACACACACACACACACACACACACACACACACACACACACTGTATGCTGGAAAGCCTAATGATGTGTGATAGAGCACAATTCCTTCCCAGCAGAAATAAGAAGGAAGATTGAAAAAGGGACGTTGGGAAAGAGTGAAAGTAGAAATTAAGTGTGGGATGACGTTCAGTGTCAGGAAGGATGGAAATGTGAATGCCTGAGCAAATGTGTGTGTGTGTGTGTGTGTGTGTGTGTGTGTGTGTGTGTGTTTACAGTCGTATGAGGGGGAATCAGAACACACGTATCGATTTGTGAATCAGATCCTTCTGTGATGGATGGAAACTCTCGAATCTCACAAAAACAGGTCATTTTACCCCCAAAATAATAATGATAATAATAATAATAGAAAAAAATTAGGATACAAACAAAAAAAATATTTTTTATTTAAATCAGCATGCATTAATAACAGTGCAACAAATAACAGCATGCTGCACAAATAATATAAAATTATTAAATTAAATAACTGTGTGGTCATTCGAATCATATTTTTTCACATTAAAATAATGAGAATACAATAAAAATTTTAAAAAACAAGATATATTTTTATTTAAATATAAATAATATAAAATATGCCGCATAAATAATATAAAATTTATTATAAAAAATAATATGGTCATTTGAATATTTTTTTTCCCATTACATAATGAGAATTTGAGGTAAATATCTTCAATTATGTATTTTAATTTTTTAACATATTTATTGTTATTTATTGTTTAAATCAGTTTGCATTAATCACAGTGCAACAAATAACACCATGCTTCAGAAATTAATACTTTTTCTCCCCTTTTTTTTTTTAGAAATATGGTCATTCAAATATATATATTTTTTTTTTCATTACAATAATGAGAATTTGGAGATAAAATATCTTTAATTGTCATGAAAATAATGTCAGTTTAAATGTGAAATAAAAGATGGACAGTCTTGACCGCTCTTGTGCGATTCACACAGTTTCCTGTGATGGGCATGTTTAGGGGTAGGGTGAGATATATTAATATTTTAATGTAATTTAATGTATATTTTTCTACATATAAAGGTATTTTAAAAAGTGTCAAAATGTCATTCGGTTTAACCGTCCAAAGGCCAATACAGCCGTTTCATTTGTGATTAAAATATCTTAAAATGTATATGTTTTTTATTCTGGCATGATTTTATAACATCATATCAACATAGTGCAAAATTGTATTAAAATTGAAGTGTAGAAATCGTTGCTTTGTTATGGGAAAGAATGTCCGGAAAAATGAATTTCATTGATGTCGTTCGGAGTAACCAATATAAAGGGACCATTTTGAATCATGTGGTCAATATCATGTGACAGGATGTGACATCATTCAGACACCTTCAGACAAGCAAAGTAACTAACTCTCTCTTAACTATTTGAAAAATTCATGTTTTCACTTGTTCATACGCATGTCCAGAAACATCAGGTCATTCGGTACAACCGCTATAAAACATGGAAAATGTTGGAATATTTTAAAAACTTGTACTAAATATTAAATATTTGATTGTCCTTTTGCTAGCTAGCTAGCTATCAGCCTGTTAGCGCTGTTTGAAAATATCGTCATTCGGTAAAACCAAAAGTGTTATTCAATAAAACTGAAATTTTGGTTAAACCAAATGACTTTTTTGGTGACAAATTTTGTCCATCTTGTAAAAAATGACAAAAGCAGTGATGATTGATTATAAAAACCAGGGTGAGAGAAAATACGGTTTATACAGTATAAAAACCATTACGCCTATGGAATGTCCCCACAATTCACAAAAACAAACCTGTGTGTGTGTGTGTGTGTGTGTGTGTGTGTGTTTACAGAGAGAGTGATTTGACTATTTGAAAATCATCTTCCTGTTATTGTAGGAGTAAATATGTGTGCATGCATTGATTTGAAAATCATCAGTGTGTGATTGGTAGAAACGGGCGGCCTGTCTCTCGTACTGGACGACAAAATGAGAGTGATGAGACGATCACATGATAAGAGGAGAGACATTACTGTCCCACAGAGAGAACAAATACTGCACACACACACACACACACACACACACACACACACACAGTCTGCATTTTTACATTTTTAATAAAACATTGTTTCGTATGTTTTTAAAGCTATTTTAAATATGAGGACTCATTTTAAACATGTTTGTGTCGTAATACCAGTGTAATACCCATGTCATTATACACATTTGTGTCCTTATTGTTAAATCAATAAAAAAAATACTGAATTACAGTAATGAATGTCTAATGAAAAATACCACAAACATATCACAAAATCATCTGTAGGCTTGTATCTGCTCATGTGATGTTGGGCTGAATGTGAATCGACACAATCAATATGTTTCAGTGTGTCAGCGTAAGATGAAAGATTCATCTGAATCTCACAGCAGTCTGAAATAGAAAACCAGGTAAGAATAAACGGTCAGCGTGGCGCTCGGCTTTCTTTTCACCGAAGCGCTCAGACGAAACGAAAGATAGATTCCTTCATTCCACGTCTCGCAGTGAGTGATGAAAGACAAAACGCGCTCGTCTTTCCACACGGTTCCGCTTGAGCGCGTGAAATTTGTTCAGTGCTGATCAGACGCGCCTCGCTCAGATCCACTCCTTACAAAAACTGCAGTTCATTTCGCAGCGCTGCTTTCCCACAGGGTGACAGCGTGCGTCCTCACAAAACCTGTCTTGGCGCTCACACATCCACATGCAAACACACACTCACACTCCAGATTCACAATTTTACAGCGACTTGACACAATGTGTCTTAAAACCAACAGAAACTGCATCGAGAGTCTCAGAATGAACGGATGAACAGATACAGAGCGGCAACCATACTGTACTACAGTGGATCACACAATCAATGACACGCTTACTTGATTCATAGAGATCAGATCACCTCCAAATTCTGTGTAAAAATGCAATGGCGCATATGAAAATATGCTGCTTCTCACCCTGCATGCAACTTTGCTGTTGTCATGACAATCCTGTGCATGAGAATCAATAGATGTGATGTGTGTGTAAATACACTACTGTAAAAAACGTGAGGGATTTTGTAATGTTTTTGAAAGAACCAAGACTGCATTTATTTGATCAGAAATACAGTAAAAATTGTGAAATATTATTCCAATCTAAATCAGCTGTTTTCTATGTGAATATATAGTAAAGTGTAATTTATTCCTGTGATCAAAGTCATCATTACTCCAGTCTTCAGTGTCACATGATCCTTCAGAAATCATTCTGATATGATGATTTGCTGCTCAACAAACATTTATGATTATTATCAGTGTTGAAAACAGTTCAGATTTTATTTTTCAGGATTCTTTGATGAACAGAAAGTTCAAAAGAACAGTGTTTATTTGAAATAGAATATTTTATAACATTATGAATGTCTTTACTGTCACTTTTGATCAATATAATGTGGAAGCCTGTTTCTGCCACTGAATAAAAATATTATATCTATAGAATTGCGAGTTATAAAGTCAGAATTGTGATATAAAGTCGGAATTGCGAGTTATAAAATCAGAACTGCGAGTTATAAAGTTGGAATTGTAAGATATAAAGTCAGAATTGGGAGATATAAAGTCGGAATTGAGAGTTATAAAGTCAGAATTGTGAGTTATAAAGTCAGAATTGTGAGTTATAAAGTCGGAATTGTGAGTTATAAAGTCGGAATTGCGAGATATAAAGTCAGAATTGAGAGTTATAAAGTCAGAATTGGGAGATATAAAGTCGGAATTGAGAGTTATAAAGTCAGAATTGGGAGATATAAAGTCGGAATTGTAAGATATAAAGTCAGAATTGTGAGATATAAAGTCGGAATTGGGAGATATAAAGTCATAACTGTGAGTTATAAAGTCGGAATTGCGAGATATAAAGTCAGAATTGAGAGTTATAAAGTCAGAATTGGGAGATATAAAGTCGGAATTGAGAGTTATAAAGTCAGAATTGTGAGATATAAAGTCGGAATTGGGAGATATAAAGTCATAACTGCGAGTTATAAAGTCGGAATTGGGAGATATAAAGTCGGAATTGAGAGTTATAAAGTCAGAATTGTGAGATATAAAGTCGGAATTGTAAGATATAAAGTCAGAATTGTGAGATATAAAGTCGGAATTGGGAGATATAAAGTTGGAATTGTAAAAGATATAAAGTCGGAATTGTAAGATATAAAGTCAGAATTGTGAGATATAAAGTCGGAATTGGGAGATATAAAGTTGGAATTGTAAAAGATATAAAGTCGGAATTGTAAGATATAAAGTCGGAATTGTGAGTTATAAAGTCGGAATTGTGAGTTATAAAGTCAGAATTGTAAGATATAAAGTCGGAATTGTAAGATATAAAGTCGGAATTGTAAGATATAAAGTCGGAATTGTGAGTTATAAAGTCGGAATTGTGAGTTATAAAGTCAGAATTGTAAGATATAAAGTCGGAATTGTAAGATATAAAGTCGGAATTGTAAGATATAAAGTCAGAATTGTGAGTTATAAAGTCAGAATTGTGAGTTATAAAGTCGGAATTGTGAGTTATAAAGTCGGAATTGTAAGATATAAAGTCGGAATTGTAAGATATAAAGTCAGAATTGTGAGTTATAAAGTCGGAATTGTGAGATATAAAGTCAGAATTGTAAGATATAAAGTCAGAATTGTGAGTTATAAAGTCAGAATTGTGAGATATAAAGTCGGAATTGTAAGATATAAAGTCAGAATTGTGAGATATAAAGTCGGAATTGGGAGATATAAAGTCGGAATTGTAAAAGATATAAAGTCGGAATTGTAAGATATAAAGTCGGAATTGTAAGATATAAAGTCGGAATTGTGAGATATAAAGTCGGAATTGTGAGTTATAAAGTCAGAATTGTAAGATATAAAGTCAGAATTGTAAGATATAAAGTCAGAATTGGGAGTTATAAAGTCAGAATTGGGAGATATAAAGTCGGAATTGTAAGATATAAAGTCAGAATTGGGAGATATAAAGTCGGAATTGAGAGTTATAAAGTCAGAATTGTGAGTTATAAAGTCGGAATTGCGAGATATAAAGTCAGAATTGAGAGTTATAAAGTCGGAATTGTGTGATATAAAGTCAGAATTGTAAGATATAAAGTCAGAATTGTGAGATATAAAGTCAGAATTGTAAGATATAAAGTCGGAATTGTGAGATATAAAGTCGGAATTGTGAGATATAAAGTCGGAATTGGGAGATATAAAGTCGGAATTGTAAAAGATATAAAGTCGGAATTGTAAGATATAAAGTCGGAATTGTAAGATATAAAGTCGGAATTGTGAGATATAAAGTCGGAATTGTGAGTTATAAAGTCAGAATTGTGAGATATAAAGTCGGAATTGGGAGATATAAAGTCAGAATTGTGAGTTATAAAGTCAGAATTGTGAGATATAAAGTCGGAATTGTAAGATATAAAGTCAGAATTGTGAGATATAAAGTCGGAATTGGGAGATATAAAGTCAGAATTGTGAGTTATAAAGTCAGAATTGTGAGATATAAAGTCGGAATTGGGAGATATAAAGTCAGAATTGTGAGTTATAAAGTCAGAATTGTGAGATATAAAGTCGGAATTGTAAGATATAAAGTCAGAATTGTGAGTTATAAAGTCAGAATTGTGAGATATAAAGTCGGAATTGGGAGATATAAAGTCAGAATTGTGAGTTATAAAGTCAGAATTGTGAGATATAAAGTCGGAATTGTAAGATATAAAGTCAGAATTGTGAGTTATAAAGTCAGAATTGTGAGATATAAAGTCAGAATTGTAAGATATAAAGTCAGAATTGTGAGTTATAAAGTCAGAATTGTGAGATATAAAGTCGGAATTGTAAGATATAAAGTCAGAATTGTGAGATATAAAGTCGGAATTGGGAGATATAAAGTCGGAATTGTAAAAGATATAAAGTCGGAATTGTAAGATATAAAGTCGGAATTGTAAGATATAAAGTCGGAATTGTGAGATATAAAGTCGGAATTGTGAGTTATAAAGTCAGAATTGTAAGATATAAAGTCAGAATTGTAAGATATAAAGTCAGAATTGGGAGTTATAAAGTCAGAATTGGGAGATATAAAGTCGGAATTGTAAGATATAAAGTCAGAATTGGGAGATATAAAGTCGGAATTGAGAGTTATAAAGTCAGAATTGTGAGTTATAAAGTCGGAATTGCGAGATATAAAGTCAGAATTGAGAGTTATAAAGTCGGAATTGTGTGATATAAAGTCAGAATTGTAAGATATAAAGTCAGAATTGTGAGATATAAAGTCAGAATTGTAAGATATAAAGTCGGAATTGTGAGATATAAAGTCGGAATTGTGAGATATAAAGTCAGAATTGTAAGATATAAAGTCAGAATTGTGAGATATAAAGTCGGAATTGTGAGATATAAAGTCGGAATTGTGAGATATAAAGTCAGAATTGTGAGATATAAAGTCGGAATTGTGAGATATAAAGTCGGAATTGTGAGATATAAAGTCAGAATTGTGAGATATAAAGTCGGAATTGTGAGATATAAAGTCAGAATTGTGAGATATAAAGTCAGAATTGTGAGATATAAAGTCGGAATTGTGAGATATAAAGTCAGAATTGTAAGATATAAAGTCAGAATTGTGAGATATAAAGTCGGAATTGTGAGATATAAAGTCGGAATTGTGAGATATAAAGTCAGAATTGTGAGATATAAAGTCGGAATTGTGAGATATAAAGTCAGAATTGTGAGATATAAAGTCGGAATTGTGAGATATAAAGTCAGAATTGTGAGATATAAAGTCAGAATTGTGAGATATAAAGTCAGAATTGTGAGATATAAAGTCAGAATTGTGAGATATAAAGTCAGAATTGTGAGTTATAAAGTCAGAATTGTAAGATATAAAGTCAGAATTACCTTTTTATTTTTTACTCAATAGTGGAAACAAGCTTTTATAATTTAATGAATCCTTCATGAATTAAACTTAATTTCTCTCTCTTAAAAAAAAAAAAAAAAAAAATCATACTGACCACAAACTTTTGAACAGTAGCATATTTGATTCTTCTAGATCAATCTAGTGCTGCTTTGGTGTAATTTCAGTTACCGTAGTTTCTCTCAGTGAGTGTTGAATATGCACAGAAGTGTGAAGTGGTTAAACTAAAATCGCAAAGCAGAAGCTGCTTAAATCATGACACACAAATCCGCACACTGTGTGTCTGCTTCAGCACAAACACATATGAACAACATCACTGCACGCACCACACACATCACATCTACACTTTGGCCTCACGTTTAGCCTGTAGAGACACACACACCACACACACACAAGCTGTGTTTCAGCATTCGCCTTAAGGAAGGATATTTTTCATTGTCAGATGAAGCGACTGCAGTGGCAGAGGGTGTAGTATGCTGATATCAGCAACACACTGATAAAGAGATCAGACACACACACACACACACACACACACACACACACACCCCGCTGGCCGCTCAACACTGCACACCACATCAGAAATATGAATAAACGTTAAATAAGTTCAAAGAGACGACGAGCAAGCAGCACTGAACACTGATGCGAATCACACACAAAACTGGCTGAAATGCATCTTCAGACTGTATTTCTGCATTAAGAGTTTCATATTCACTGTAAATAAATGTTCTTCAAACACGTTCAAATATGTAAAGTTGCTGTTTGAGCATGAAAAAGCTCTGCAAAGTTCCAGTTCTTCTCTATATCAGCGTCAGTGTTTCTGAACTCCCCGAAACGCCTCCATCTTGAGTTTTCTTCACAATATTCCTCATTTAAATAATTAATATGCAGAATAAAGGGGCGGGGCCTGGTTGAGTTAGTTAGTAGTGTGTTGAAGCTGGCGGTTATGGTAAGGGGCAGGACATTTCCCAAACACCAACACACTGCTCCAGCCGACCAATCAGAGCACACTGTGCTTTTCAGAAGGCGGGGCTTCATAGAGACAGAGCGTTACTGACAGACTGGGAAGAGAGGAGCTGCAACAATGGAGAATATGAGGAAAATAATCAACATTCAAGCAGGAAAACCTGCTCTAGTAGAGCACAAAAACAACATCAAGACTTTGTAAGGGCATAATATGGCCTCTTTAAAGGGGACATATCATGAAAATAAAAAATCTGACTGTGTTTAAGTGCTATAATCGTGTCCCCGGTGCATCTACCATCCCAGAAAGTGTGAAAAAGGACAACCCAGTAACTTTGTTTTGAAAAAATGAGCAGATTTCGCTCCCCTAGTGACTAGGAAGGGGATCTTATTATAATATTACCGCCATTAATCTGCACGTTTCCATCCACGGCGCCTCCATTTTGTTTTCGCAAGCAAGGCAAAGCTGCAGACGAAGAAAATGTATTTTGCGTTTCTTTGGTTCAGGCAGCTCCACTTTCCATGTGTTTTCCCTTAGCCTCCATACGCTCTATTCAGAAACGTCCAGTTTCATTCTTAAAGTTGTAACTTCTTCCTGAGTCTCTCCATCAGTGTTTGAACAATGTAAGGCTGAACACCGTCGTCATTTTGGCTGCGTGAGATTCTCCAGCTTTGTTGTTGTTGTGCAACCGAAGCGCGAGCTGGTAAAGCTCCGCCCTCTTCTGGAAAGGGGGCCGGGAGAAGCAGCTCATTTGCATTTAAAGGGACGGTGTGTTTTTTGCTCACACCCAAATAGGGGCAAATTTGACAAGCTATAATAAATGATCTTTGGGGTATTTTGAGCTGAAACTTCACAGACACATTCAGAGACTTATATTACATCTTGTGAAAGGGGCATTATAGGTCCCATTTAAGGTCAAAGCAGACTTTTTACCAATAATCAAAGGTCTGGCTGTGAGAATCTCCCACACAGACTTCACATGAGCACACACTCTTACAGGATTTCTGCTCTCTAACAACAAACCAGCGGCATCTTCGCATCACAGACGGGAGTGTGGGAATGTGTGTCTCCCACACAAACACTTGCAAACCATCTTTTGACTAATTGCTGGTGTTTTTCATTGTTTGAGCCGAAAGAAGGCTGTAGATAATTGCACACATGTGCCCTTTCGTTTGCTATAGCGCTCCTCTTCCCGAGTGTTGCTTAACCTTTAGCAAATGACGCACGATCCGAGCGGCATCCATCTATAACGGCACATCGGTGTACAGAAAGAGAACATCTGTCTCAACTGCCGACGTGACTGACAATACGATTCACCGAACACCAGGAATATCGGTCCGATTGCACGATAGAAGCACCGTAAACAAAGCGCGCGTCTTTGCTTGCGTGTGCACGTGCGTTTGATGCACGGCTCCGGGCGGCCGGCAGATATAATAAAGGCTTATCGTTTGGAGGCAATTTCACAGCAGCACGCGCCTAATTGAACAGTCTGTTTCAAGCATTCTATTCTCCCTCCGACGCCGAGCCGCCGGGAACAATCTGAGAAATGACACCTTCCTCGAGTCATTGAGCAGGGCTGCGGCGACAGAAGAGCGTGAGAAGACACTCTCATCATCTGCAGGGGAGGCTGGAGCGAGAGCAGGACAGCTAACTAAGATAATAATGGGCAGAAAGCAGCTTACGTTTGTGTGCGCCAATCAGAGTTTAATTACAATGGAATTCCAGGTCAATTCCTGAATGTCAATTGCAGAAAATTTGAAATGAGAAACTGGAATTAAAATCAATAGTAATTCAAAGAAATGCAGCCACTTAAATGTATTTATTTATCTGAAACATAATTGTAATGTTGGCTTCACAGTCGTCGTGTTAATAAAAATAAATAAATGAAAGTTTACGTTTTAAGGATTTTAGTGACAGACAATAAATAAGTAAATAAATATTTTTGGTGCGCCAAAAAAACCCAAAAATAACGACATATAGTGATGGCCGATTTCAAAACACTGCTTCATGAAGCTTCGGAGCGTTATGTGTCGAATCAGTGGTTTGGATCGCCAAAGTCACGTGATTTCAGCAGTTTGACACGCGATCTGATTCGACACAAAAGATTCATAACGGTCTGAAGCTTCATGAAGCAGTGTTTTGAAATCGGCCATTACTATATACGTTTTTTTTTTTTAGCGCACCAAAAATATTCTCGTCGCTTTATAATATTAATATTGAACCACTGTACTCACATGAACTGATTTAAATATGTTTTTAGTACATTAATGGATCTTGAGAGAGGAAATGTCATTGCCATCGGATTTCATCAAAAATACCTTAATTATTTGTTCTGAAGATGAACGAAGGTCTTCCGGGTGTGGAACGACATGAGGGTGAGTAATAAATGACATTATTATCATTTTTGGATGAACTAACCCTTCAATAAAATAAAATAAATAATAAAAATAAATAAATAAAAGTCTAAGGTTTAAGGTTTTCTAGGCCTTAGTGACATACAGTAAATAAGTAAATAAAATATATATATGTTTGTAAGTTTTATAGGGCTTACTGACAGACAATAAATAAACTAAGATTTAAAATTAATAAAATTTCAAAGAAATTCATATAACCACAAAGAAAGTCAACATTTTAATGCTAGCTTCAGTTTTGTTTAAAATAAAAAAAATAAATAGAGAAAATAAAATAAATATAAAAAAGTTAAATTAAACGGTAACACGTTACAATAAGGTTAATTAGTTAACATGAACTAATAATGAACTGCACTTATACAGCATTTATTAATTAAATTTGTTAATGTTAATTTCATCATTCACTAATACATTATTAAAATCTTGATAACATTAGTTAATGCACTGTGAACTAACACGAACAAACAATAAACAACTGTATTTTCATTAACTAACGTTAACTAAATACAGTAACAAATGTGTTGGTTAGTTAACACATGTTTAACTAATGAATCTTATTGTAAAGTGTTACCCAATAAACGCACTGTGCACTGACATTGTTGCTTTAAACTATTTTCATTTTGCACTGTTTTAAATGTACAGTATGCAACAATGCTGCAAATGCTTTGGCAATACGAATATAAAAATATTTGTCAAGCCGATAAAGCACCATAAACCTGAAACTAGAACAGCTAGTTTGTCATTCTCGTCTTTATCTATCACACAATTCAGTCCTTCCTTCATTTTCCTTCACACACACACACACACACATTCACTTTATATTTCATGTTCTCTCACTGTTGTTCTCTGGATCTTTTCTCTCTCGCATTATTCTAGAGTGAGAAATCTTGGTCTCTCTGTCATCACCCTGTGTTCATCAGCCCTTATTACTGTTGCACTAATTGGAAGATGAGTCCCGATTAATCACGCGCACACACGCGGGCGACGGAGTCACCGAGAGACTTAATTGGGCCACCGATTGGCTGAGACTAATTGAGCATTGATGGGAGAGCATGCGTGTACGTGAGAGCATGACAGTGACACGCCGGTCCAATTAAAACACACACACACACACACTCCTCTCGTGTCTCTGCTTTAATTGCCGGTTGAAGGTTTGAACTGTTCTTCTTCTTCTTCTTTGTACTAATTGTCCGGTTTCCTTTAGCGAGGCCTGAACAACATCTAACTGCAAACACAAACACATGCTTATTAAAGACGAGCTCCGCCGAGATGTGTCGCTTTCTGCTTTTAATGAAACGAGCGGCATGTCAGGAGCATGATGGGAAGCTCTAAAAAAAAAAAAAAGAAAAAAAAAAGAGCACCGTTCCACCCATCTATCAGCTGGAAACGCAAACACGACCAACAATAGCCGCTAAACAAATGATGCATTTATTGCCACAGCTATTAATACGCTAGATGGCTTTATTAATAGACATATAACGCGCGTGTTTGAGGCTAATGATCTTACATAGCCGTCCGATAATGAGAGCGTAATGAAAAATTTAATGAAGTAAAAACATCCAGCTACTGTAGGAGAACATGATGCACTCTGGGAAACTCTACGGCTTAACTAGACGTCATCCATCACAGCTCGTGCATAAGCCAGATATTATCTGTTAACAGTATGGAGCTGTCCTCTGGAAAATAGAGCCGTATTACAGATGCATTTCTGGGTCAAGATGTGCTGTGGGGATAAAACATGATGCTTCAGACTAACAAGTTACTCCAGTGAACTTTATGCTTTTGCACTTTATCCGAGTACAAATAGTCAAGTTTAGTAATGAGAGAAGAAGAAAGCGAGAGAGACAAAGATCAAAATAATAAAGAGTTAGAAACTGGGAGGCAAAATACAGCAGTCACACAGCAAATGTATTCTTAGATACAATTAACCCGCCGCTGATGTGGGGACAGAGGCTGAAACTAAAGTGAGATTCTGAGCCATTATATATTTGCCATTATTATTAGGGGTGTTCGGTGAGTCCCTGTTATTATTGCTCATAGTTAGAGTTAGTGATGTGAACAAACTTCTGCATTCCTTGAATCGTGTGTTGTTGAGAAGTTTTGCTGGTGCTTTACTCGGTGATCAGATGATGAAATGAGGCACATCTACAGACCAGAAGATCACAGAGACTCTTTTCACACCAGACAGGAAGAAAACACCTAGCCTAGCAACTACTTAGGTCACCATAGCAACCCCTTAGTAACCATTCAGAACATCCTAACAACCCCATTGCAACCACCTAGAACACCACAGCAACCCCATAGCAAACACCTTAGCGTCCTCATAGCTCTAGTAAACTCATAGCCACCACTAAGAACACCCTGACAACCCCTTAGCAACTACCCAGAACATCTTAAAAACCCCACTGCAACCACTTAGAACATCCTAAAAAGCCCATTGCAACCACCTACAACACCATAGCAATCCCATAGCAACCACTAAGGACATCCTAACAACCCTATAGAAACAAATTAGAACATCCTAACAACTCTTTAGCAGCCACTCAGATCACCCTAGCAACCCCTTAGCAACCACTCAGAACACCTTAGCAGCCTTATTGCCCTAGTAAACTCATAGCAACCACTAAGAAGTCACTAGCAACCATTCAGAACACCCTAACAACCCTATAAAACAATTTAGAGCATCCTAACAATCCCATTGCAACCACCCAGAACATCCTAACAATTCAATTGCACCCACCTAAAACACCATAGCAACCACCTAGGACACCATAGAAACACAATAGCAACCACCCAGAACACCTTAGCGTCCTCATAGGTCTAGTAAACTCATAGCAACACCCTGACAACCCCTTAGCAACTACCCAGAACATCCTAAAAAGCCCATTGCAACCACCTACAGCACCATAGCAATCCCATAGCAACCACTCAGGACATCCTAACAACCCTATAGAAACAAATTAGAACGTCCTAACAACCCCATAGAAACCACCCAGAACATCCTAACAACTCTTTAGCTGCCACTCAGATCACCCTAGCAACCCCTTAGCAACCACTCAGAACACCTTAGCAGCCTCATAGCTCTAGTAAACTCATAGCAACCACTAAGAAGCCACTAGCAACCATTCAGAACATCCTAACAACCCTATAAAACAATTTAGAGCATCCTAACAATTTTTATTGCAACCACCTAAAACACCATAGCAACCACCTAGGACACCATAGAAACACAATAGCAACCACCCAGAACACCTTAGCAGCCTCATAGGTCTAGTAAACTCATAGCCACCACTAAGAACACCCTGACAACCCCTTAGCAACTACCCAGAACATCTTAAAAAGCCCATTACAAAACCACCTACAAAACCATAGCAATCCCATAGCAACCACTCAGGACATCCTAACAACTCTATAGAAACAAATTAGAACATCCTAACAACCCCATAGAAACCACCCAGAACATCCTAACAACTCTTTAGCAGCCACTCAGATCACCCTAGCAACCACTCAGAACACCTTAGCAGCATCATCACCCTAGTAAACTCATAGCAACCACTAAGAACACCCTAGCAACCTCTTAGCAACCACTCAGAACACCCTAACAACCCTATAGAAACAATTTAGAACATCCTAACAATCCCATAGCAACCACCTAGAACAGCCTAGCAACCCCATAGCAACCAATCAGAACACCCTAGCGTCCTCATAGCCCAAATAAACTCATAGCAACCAATAAGAACGTCCTGGCAACCCTTTAGCAACCACTCAGGACATCCTATTCCTAACAACCCTATAGAAATCACCCAGAACATCCTAAAAACCCCATTGTAACCACCCAGACCAGCCTAGCATCTCTTTAGCAACCACTCAGAAAACCCTAGCAACCCAATAACCCAAGTAGGAACCGCCTAGCAATCACTCAGAAGAACCCTAGCAACCGTCCACAGCAGCATGATGGCAGTGAGCTCTGTACAGGTGAACATCACTCACGGGTTCTTCAGCTCTAGTTTGACAGTCTTTAAGAAACAAAGAGCATCTCAGTCAGTGATCTGTAATAGAGAAACTCATCAGTTTTCATCTCTTCATCATAATTTAGTCGCACTGACAGAAACTACTTACTGCAGCGAGTTTAAAGACAAAGCTTTATCTTCATGAGAATGAACAAAACAAATAATGATGCTGAACAACACAATGACTTTCAGACTCTCGCCTGGAAAGCATCTTAGACAACAAGAAAGCACATCACAAAAAGTGTGCCGTCACTCATATAATACACTGTTTTACCATGAACTGGAATTGACAGATGAGCATTTCCAGTTAAACAAATCCAAAATATTTCAGAGGGTTAATAATTATAATTCTGCTCCTGCAAGCAACATTTACAGAAGAAACCCAAAGCCGACTGCTGGCGCTCTTGATGGAGTCTGGATCCGTCTGGATCCGTTCAGTCAGGCTGAGAATGAACATCAGTCGCTCAAACTCTCGCCGGGACCATCTCTCACCCGCTCCGCCACCTGCTCCTCGCCCGACAGAATGAGCGCATAATGAGAGGAAGAATAACAGAGGCGAGAGGGGGGCGGCAATGTGGCTTTGTGGGGCAGTTGACGTCCTCCAACGCCGAATGAGAAGATCTGTCACTGGCCATTGGCGTCTGGATGATCCCGTTTACTGCCAAGAGCTCTGGAGGAGCAGAGCCAAATGAGAGTTTAACATTTGCTGAAGAAATCTGAGCGAAGATTGCCACCATGATGCTGAGGTGTTTTCAACACGAGTGTCCTGAGTGGGTGTTATAGCACTGAGAGTTTGCCTATATAACTATAGGAATGTCCTGAAATGCCCCTGATGTTGAGCCCAATATATCCAGAAGTATTTGTGTGCCGCATTCACAGTGTTAACACAACAGGGACATTATCTGCTGCTTCTGTCGGCTGTAGGTGTCTGTGCTGGTAATGGTCTGTTCAGAGGAACTCGTGTGACACACTGGAGCAGTAACTGAACATGATGTCAGGGTGGAAATGCCAGAGCAAGTGTTTAAGTCGATAACAATCCAGAGAACTGCAGCTTTAATAAGAGGACACACACACACACACACACTCACACACAGACACACACAGACACACACACAGACAGACACAGACACACACACACACACACTCACACACAGACACACACACACACACACACACACACTCACACACACTCACACACACACACTCACACACACACACACACACACTCACACAGACACACACACAGACACAGACACACACACACACACTCACACACACACACAGACACAGACACACACACACACACACACACTCACACACACACACAGACACAGACACACACACACACACTCACACTCACACACACACACAGACACAGACACAGACACACACACACACTCACACACACACACACACACACACACACTCACACACAGACACACACACAGACACACACACACACACTCACACTCACACACACACAGACACACACACACACACACACACACTCACACACACACACACGCACAACACACACACACACACTCACACACACACTCACACACACTCACACACACTCACACACACTCACACTCACACACACACACTCACACACAGACACACACACAGACACAGACACACACACACACACACACTCACACACACGCACAACACACACACACACACTCACACACACACTCACACACACTCACACACACTCACACACACTCACACACACTCACACTCACACACACACTCACACACACACTCACACACACACTCACTCACACTCACACACACACACACTCACACACACACACTCACTCTCACACTCACACACACTCACACACACACACACACACACTCACTCACACACTCACACACACACACACACACTCACACACTCACACCCACACTCACACACACACTCACACACACACACACTCACACACACTCACACACACACTCACACACACTCACACACACTCACACACACACACACTCACACACACTCACACACACACACACACACACTCACTCACACACACACTCACACACACACACACTCACACACACTCACACACACACTCACACACACTCACATAGCCCTAATGAACTACATCAGGTTTTCACACCCTCCCACTCACAGTCAGTTGTCCTTGTGTGTGTGTTTGTGTGTGTTTGTGTGTGTGTGTGTGCAACTACGTGATAAAAAAACAAAGCAAACAGCCAGATGAGAATTTTCGCACCACCTCAAATCAACACGAGCGGAAGATCCTCGGCCCTGCGAACATCAGAAGAGTTTGAATATTTTCACGGATCATTCGCCTCCACCAGTCGAGGGAAATCAGGGGTTAGCGCTCTGGAACAACTTTATATTTTTGAATTCAGTTTTGTAGTAATTGATCATCAAGACCATCATTCCACTGAAGTTCAGCTGCGCCACGTGACATGAAAAATAATAAAGATATATGACATTTCAAATCCAGATGAGCAGAAACACATTTCCTTCGACACATTCAGGATAAATGACACGAATCCACTGGAGAATCTGTCATTACATCACATGTATGTAATGTGTGATGAATAAAGAACCTCAAACTTTATAATAATCTTCTGAAACTGCCGTGGACAGACAATCTACTGTTATGAATCTTTGTGATGTTTTTTTTCTTTTTAAAGCTTCATGAAATTATTTCTGTCACAGAATTTAAAAAAAAAAAAAAAAGACTTATCATCTCGCAATTTTGAGGAAAAACGACAAATTTCTCCGAATTTTGACAAACTTGCAAATAAAAACAATTGACCTTTTTTTCAGAATTGCGAGTTTATATCTCACAATTGTGAGAATAAAGTCAGATTTGCAAGTTATAAACTCATAATTGTGAGAAAAAACTGCAATTACCTTTTTTATTCTGTGGTGGAAACAAGCTTTCATAAATTACACATTTGGAGTGTGAGTAAATAATGTGAGAATTTTAATTTCTGGCTGAACTATTCCTGTTAATGCATCTGAAAGCGTGCGTGCACAGATGTGTATAATGACATGGGTATTACACTGGTATTACGACGTAAACATCTCATATTTAGTCCTCATATTTAAAATAGCTTTAAAAACATACTAAACAATGTTTTATTAAATATGTAAAAATGCAGAATGTTTTCTGTGATGGGTAGGTTTAGGAGTAGGGGTAGTGTGTGTGTGTGTGTGTGTGTGTGTGCGCACAGAAGAGAGTTGTGTTTGACCTTTGCTGTGCTGTAGAGGTGGCGTCTCTGACAGTGTGACAGAGAGACCAGCAGCCGCAATATAATGGATGAGCTCTCTCAAGGTTAACACCTCTCTCGCTCTCTCTCTCCTCTTCCTTCCTTCTTTCTATCATCCCTTTCTTTTCCTCCTCACTCACTGCTGTTGCTTCTGTACTGGTCGGGTTTTACTTTTTACCTCTTCCTTGTTGTTTTTTACCTCACTGCTTCCTTTGACTCACAGATTTCGCTTGCAACTTGCATTGCATTAATGTAGTCAAAGCAGTAAACATTTAATCAGTTCATGCATTCCCTGGGAATCGAACCTATGACCCTTGCATTGCTAGCGCCATGATCAACTGTTTGCCCTACAGGAAAGTTCTGAATTTAGTATTCAGACGTACATCTTCATAATCACATTTGACAATACATTATTAATGTGGTAATTTACCTTATGCATTAGGCCACACTGCCACAGAATGATTAACATATTCATATATAGGCTGAACTCGGGCCACGTTTTGTCTTTAAGATCAACTCAATAAACTAATATTTGACAGACATATAGTATGTCTCATTTTCACAACTAATATTTTAGTTTTTTGTTGTTGGCTGATTGATCTACTGAACACACATTCAGTAGTGTCTAAAACTAATATATAAATTTACTTTTCTGCAACTGAGAGAGATAGATGAGAGAGATTTCTGGCAACAATATATGTTTGGTTACTAACTAACCTCCCCTCCATCACTTCAGTCAAAAGGTGGCGCTATAGAGCCCCTCCTCCATGCCCGTTTCTAAGGCTTTGCCCATGTCTACTGGCCGACAACTCTGATGCGTGTGTCAAGTTTCAAGCAATTTGAAGCATGCTAAGAGTCTCAAAAACACCCAAAAAGAACATTTTTTGCTATGGCAACAGTATTTAAGGTATCAAGAATCCTTTCGCAGTCTACATCTGTCGTGTCTTGACATTCTGACGAAGTCTGAAGCAAATCGGGTGAAAGTAAGAGGGCGATTTCAAAGCATTTTCAAAACATGTCCTGCTGCCAGTTGGTGGCGCTACGACTTTGACTCACAATAGTCACATCCATGTGATTGGCCTCCTTCAATGAACACACAGCTGAAGTTTCATCAAAATCAATCAATGTATGCAGAAGTTATAACCATTTTTTTCACCTTAACTTCATTTCAACACCACGGCCAAACCGTTCAAGATATCAAAAATCCGCTCGCAATTTAGCATCATCAGTATCGTAACTTCATGCTGACCGAGTCTGGTGGCAATCGGATGAATCCCCTAGGAGGAGTATATCAAATTTCAGAGCGTGCATTTTTCAAACAACCCATAATAGCAGACTTCCTGTTGGGCGGAGCTAATGACTTGCAATGCAGAAGTTGTTCGGCCCGATGAGGTCTATAAGTGTATGAAGTTTGGTTACTGTAGGTGAAACTAACCTCCCCTCCATCACTTCAGTCAAAAGGTGGCGCTATAGAGCCCCTCCTCCATGCCCGTTTCTAAGGCTTTGCCCGTTTCTACTGGCCGACAACTCTGATGTATGTGTCAAGCAATTTGAAGCATGCTAAGAGTCTCAAAAACCCTAAGAGGAGTATATCAAATTCCAGAGCATGCGTTTTTCAAACAACCCATAATAGCGGACTTCCTGTTGGGCGGAGCTAATGACATGCAGTTCAGAAGTTGTTCCTAACTGTATGACGTTTGGTTACTGTAGGTGAAAAGGCATGCACTACAGAGCCACTCAAATATAACCATATAAAAGGGTGCACCAGTTCAACAATGTGTTAATCTATCGTGTAGTCATTAATTGCATTGTTAGTGCCATTGCTAAGCGTCGTGCTAGGCTAGCTGTGAGCTGAAGCCGCTTGCGTCTGTGACAAACAACATTCGTTGCTCATCCATCATAAGTGCCAAACTTAGACATTCATTACAGAGTTTGCCGATCTTTGCTGTTCTCCTCGCCGCTTTTCACTTAATCTCTCTGGAGAACCGCGCCGCCCTTTTTCTGCCGCTACTGATGCTGGAAAGATGCTGAACAGCAGTAAAGGAAGCACTACATTAATTAAATGCAGAAATTTGCCTTACTCTATTTTGTTGCTGAGAAAGAACTGCTAAGATTGATGAACTTCTCTGAGATTCAAGAGCGCTCCGCTAGTCTCAAATCGGAGCTTAATTGAGATGGAACGTCTATTAGGTGAGCCGCATACATTACAGTGTCAAATCTCTGTATTCTAATCTCGCCTCCCTTATTTTTTCACTTCACTCTTTGGCTCTGAAAGCTCTTGGCTTCTTTATATGCAGCGGTGAGGTTAAGGCACGTGCTGTGTGATGAACATGCTCCCGGGCGCAGGGGTCACAAGCACAGTCTCCTGAGACTGCAAGGGCTTCGTCTTTGGCAAGGTTGTTTTTTCGAGGAGTAATTCGCCACTGCCTGATTCAAACTCATCTGAAGGAGGATGATCCTGACCAGGCTACTTACTGGAGCTTTACCACTTATTTTTACATTCACTAGCACTAAAGTACCACAGTGTACCAGGGAGTTTTTTGCACGCAGACCAGTGTAGTAGTTAACATTTACATTTAGTCTCTGTTAAGGATTCTCAGAAAAAAAAGGGCAGGCCATATTTCACCCTACACTCAACAACCCAAGTTGGGTTGAAGATGGACAAACTCAGCGAATGGGTTGTTCTATTCCAGCGGTTGGGTTAAATGTTTTGCCCGACGTGCTGGGTAGCTTTATTTAACCCAACTATTGTTTAAAAATGACTATATTAAATTGAACCCAAAATAGGTTGGAAATATTATTTAACATATGTTGGGTTCATTTTAAGCACGCAACACAGTAATTTTTAAACAATAGTTGAGTTAAATAAAAAAATCCAGCAGGTTGGTCAAACATTTAACCCAGCTGCTGGGTTAAAACAACCCAATCACTGGGTTTGTCCATTTTCAACCCAACTTGCATTTTTTAGAGTGAACACTTGAAAGAAAAAATAAGCATCAAATCATTACACTAAATGATAAAAGTTAAAAAAAAAAAAAGTATAATTTATTTATTTAATTCATTATATATATATATATATATATATATATATATATATATATAATGACTTAAAAATAAATTATATTGAACAAAAATTATAATTAAACGCTTAATGGTGTAATAAATTTTTTTATTTAATGAAATAATATATGAAATATCAATGTTAAATATATATATAGTGGCTGCAGGACACTATAGTTCATTTATGAAAGTGAGGATAGCAAAATAAAGTAAACTGTGACATATTATACCCAAAAAGTCTTCATACAGTGCACTATCAGTAAAATTAATAAAAAATTTGGAACCAAAAATTATTCAGACACTTTGACCTGACCATGTTTTGCTTAAGTGTTATCTGACATAATTAAGATTAATTTTTTCTGACACAGTTTAACATATTTTTTTAAACTATAGTGAATAAACTGTATTAATGAATGAAATGTTTAAGGTGTCTGAATAAATTTTTTTGACGGTATATATGTATATGAGAGAGAGAGAGAGAGAGAGAGAGAGAGATCACCTTAGAATCAAAGATCGCACTTTCATATTCTGGATGCAAAATATGACCTGCGTGAGCCAAGCAGCTCTCGACAAGACCAGAGCGATCTCAAGCGTGAGCCAGTGATTATTCATTCAGTCTCAATAGCGGCACACACCTGATCCCTGACAGACACACACAAACACACACACACACACACATCAGCACTCTCTCAAGACACTCTTTATATTTAAACATTAATACGATCTACAAAGTCTGACACGACTGCAGTGTGGGGTTAATATGAAAGCTAAAAGAAAGACGAGAACGAATACAAGCGCAGACATGATCCGGTCAACTCATTTACACACAGCCTCATTCATGAAACACGTAAATCGTCCATAAGTCCATTCTTATGCACATTGCTGAATGAGTCAATTTATAAAGGAAACGATTTACGCTGACATTTGTTCTGCACCAACAAGCAGCAGAATACAAAAACAACAACGATTATTATGAAGTCACACTGTACTGCACATGCAGACAGAAACACACATTCAGTCTCGTATGTGACAACCAAACATTATTGTGTTTATATGAACACTAACCCTTAGTAGAACCAATAGTGAATTTCACAAGGCGAGGGTTACCATACTGTACATTGACGATCCACAGATTGAAAGCACAAGACGACTGAACGGCAGCAATTTTCCTCCACAAGAGGAGATTCACATAACATGTCAAAAACTGGAGTAAAATAAACCCACGTTTGAAGCCCGAGCGTAATGGCTGTGATTATGATAGTAGAACTCAACGCAACTGTCTGTGTGAAAATAAATAGCATGAGGCTTTAAAACACATCAATGCAATGCAACGACTCCAGCGATTGATTTTTTTTTTCCACAAGTGCATCAGTGATAAAGGTCCATAAATGGAAGAGAGACTCTGAATGACCAGGAACGTGATGCAGGTCTGAATTCAGCTGGTCGATATGAAGTGATTGTTATTTCTTCGCACTCATGGCGCCTGTGGATGTGAGGCGAGAGCGAGGGGAACAACGAAAGCCAAGTGCGTTTTCTGTTATTCCTGTAATAATTAGAGCATTAGTGTCTGGTTGGGAAGCGCTATGTGTATTTGATCTCACACCTGAGAATTTGGTAATATGAGGGCGAAACGCTCAAATGCATCTAAAAGATTCAATTTTAATAGAATCTTGATCTCGACAGAGAGAGACAAATCTCTGAGTCTTACAATAAACAGTTTTATTGTGTCGGGCCGCCACCTGATGTCCGATACAACATCTGGCTCCTGAAACAGAAGCAGAAGCAGCACCGATACAGGTGATCAGAAGCGAACATCTGTGATTCCAGCTCTTGGGAATCATCTGTCCAGCTTCAGAGAGCAGATCTGGGAACGCTTATCTCACATGCACTAAATATAGACGCCTCTGGATGTCGTCCAGACACTTCTGGAGCAGGAGGGTTTCCATCTAATTATCAGACAGAAGCCTTTCCAAAGAACAAACTGAAGCGGCGTCTCAAAATACCGCCCTGCTGTCGCGTCTGCGTTTCACGGAAACACCAAGATCAGTGACAAACTATGATGTTGGCTTGATAGAGCCTGGCCAGAAAGTTTGAAATAGATTTAAAGGGGGACCTATAATGCCCATTTTCACATGTAATGTAAAATAACATGTGATGTAATACAAGTCCCCAGAATGTGTCTGTGAAGTTTCAGCTCAAAATACCCCACAGATCATTCATTATAGCCCGTTTTTGAGTGGAAGGAAAAGCTGTTTTCGTGCATGTGCCTTTAAATGCAAATGCGCTGCTGCTGCCGAACATCACTTACGACATTGCAGTTCTTCGTCATCATGAAAGTTTATTATCTGCATTCATTTTAAAGCCATATCAGTCTAAACTTCTGATATATGGTTTTCTGAGCGCACAGAAAGCTGGTTGTCAGACGGAGCGTCGTGTGAGTATCAAACTAAGTTCTCTTTCACGTCTTATTGCGCTTAAACTGTCAAATACACACAGTTCACTGTTATGTCTGTGAACATAAAATCACGTGTGTGTGTATTAGATCTGTGAATTAAAGTGACAGCAGCGTAATATACAGTATCTACTGCTGAATCTGCTGTTAATATCAATAATCAAAAAAACAAAAGAAAAACAGAAAATCGCTCTGAATAACTTTAGTCGCTTTAATAAGAATATATTTCTTACTTGAATGCTGCTGTTAAATGGAGATAAACATCCTGGGCGGGGTCTATGCGAATAGGGCGGAGTCTGCCAGCAGTTGTGGGTGTGGCCTAAACCATGTGATGCCACATTGCATAAAAAAACTGTAAATGGCTTATTCTGAGACACTGCTTATGATTTATGGGGATTTAAAAAGGAGTGGGTGGACTTTTACCATTATAGGGTGGTTATGCGCACAGACTGCTGACACATTTATGTGTAAAAGTGAATTTTTCATAACAGATTCCCTTTAAAAGATTGAAGTCTGAAGGTTTTCAGCTTGAAGTTTGAAGTGGTTTTAAATCTTGAAGTTCAGAGGATTGGAAGGCCATACACTGTAAAAATGCTGAGTTAAAAACAACCCAAGTTGGATTGAAAATGGACAAATCCAGCAGTTGGGTTAAATGTTTGACCCAACCTGCTGGGTAGTTTTATTTAACTCAACTATTGTTTAAAAATGACAGTATTTCTTGCTTAAAATGAACCCAAAGTATGTTGGAAATTAGCATTTATTAACATGTTTAATAAATAATAATTAAACAATAAACATTTCTTAAAATCGCTTATTAATAAATGTTCACCTTTTGATTATTATTATTGCCTCTAGTAATTATGTGTCTGATTTTTCATTTCCACCCTATTTTGGGTTCATTTTAAGCCAGACATATAGTCATTTTTAAACAATAGTTGAGTTAAATAAAATTACTGGGTTAAAACAACCTAATCGCTGGGTTTGTCCATATTCAACCTAGCATTTTTAGAGTGTATAGGTCATACAATCAGAAAAACAGATGGCTCCTAGCTAGGAGGTTGCTAGGGTACCTGGGGTGGTTGCTAGGGTGTTCTGGTTGGTTGATTGTTTATATCACATGTCCATAATATGTGTGCAGTCTGTCCCTCAGATGAATCGGAAAAGCAATACTGAAGTCATTAGTGTTAACTAGCAACGGTAAAGCCATCGAGCACTGACCTATCTCTGACTCAAGCCGTCAGTCCACACTGATTACGCTTTATTACCTTTAAGGTGCTTAAGAGAGACTTCTTATCAATTGAATTAAAGACGCTCGTTCATTGACGAAGAGTCTGTACCTGTTCCTTTAGGAAGATCTGCTCACAGTTCAGATAAAGTCCTCTATAAAGTGAAGAACACATTGAATTTTGCATAGATTATAATTCCAATAGATTATAATCACACAAGATGTTTTAAATGCACAGAGATCTTCTCTTTTGACATCTAAGAGGTTATTGTACTATAAAAACATAAGAACGCCTCGTTATTGGAACCTCGACTGCTTCTACACTTCTCATGATTAATTAATCTCAACACCCGCAGTAGTAAAGGTTTTCAAACATGTACTTATTTCACATGCTCAATCAAATGTGAGCATTTAAATCCAAGTCTTAAAGGAGACACGCCCATTTAAATTAAATTAGAACTTTTTATTTCTAAATTATGACCATTTTTGATGTACAAATCCTACATTATAAGTGCCTCAGGAAACATTATAAAACAAAAAATGCAGTTCATGAGCTTTCTAAGTAAAACCATCACAATAATTTATGCACGCAGTACAGATTAATTTAAGATAATATTCACTGATAATCTTTGACTGCAATGTAATATTTGGCGAAAATGCACTGGAAATATGATCCATTCTCAAACAATAAATTGTTCTCAGAACGTTAGCACGAAAATACATCATTCATGGAACTTTTTTTTAATTGGATGTTCATCCAACACTTTTTAAATGTTTCAAGCTTCAGAGAACATTCAAAAGTAACATCCTATAATGTTTGAAGAACGATACAATGTAATGTTCCCTTAACGTTCACATAACCATTTTGAATGTTCATGGAATGTTAGTGAAACATTCTTAGAATATAACAGAATTTTAGTAACTTGAACCAGAAGAATATTCAGAGATCAGTTCTCTCAGGAGGATGAAGGACTAAAGAGGGTCTTTAACAAAACTGCACATCACTGACGGCAAACGAGGGAGTTTCTGCTTCTGCATGTTCTGATCTGTTCTCCAGTGTTCAACGGAGCAACATCTCCACATCTGCTGAAACACACTTTACTGAAGAGCCTCCCTGCATCACATTTACAGCAGTGAGATCTTTAGAACATAAAATGCATATAAATAAAATGCCAATAATACGTCTCAGTAAGATGACATTTAAATGCTTGGATTATGATCTGTAGTTTTAAAACATATAATGCAATGACGATTGAGAGATAATTAAACCTTCCTCAAAAGATGACTTCTCTAATAAATGATGTAATATTCCAGTTGAAATATTACTAACAATATCAGGGTTATTCTAATGTTTACATGATAAAAATCTGCGGATTTCAGATCAGAAAGACACGAGCTGTACAGTTATACTAAAAAGACTTTCACTGGATCAATCAGAGACAGAAGGACTTTTATTTTTATATTTTCAGATTTTTAGTCAGATTTGTTCTCCAAATGTGCTTTCGCTTGATTAATAAATATTAAATATTTCTTTTTAGCTTTATTTGATTTGATTTATCTAATATTTATGTTTTATTTCAGCCTTATTTGGTCACTTTTTTTAAAATTCGTTTTCTAAAAGACAGCATCATTATCGATTAGTCTGAGTATAAGAGTATTATTTGAGTTATTTATGAGTATAGTATATGAGTTATTATTATAGTATTTATTGAAATTTTGAATTAGCATTTATTTTTATAGTTTCAGTTTTTTAGTTTTAGTAATTCTTTGTGCAAATGTGCTTTTATTTCAGTTTGAACTTATTTCAAATAGTCGCCACCCTAATCCTTAGTTTTTTAGTATAAAGACTTTAACTGGATAAACTATCAATGACTGGAGGAGACTGTGTGCGACAGGTTTATCAGATCATTATTCAGAGGCCTTGCAGATTTAAATATCAAATATAATACAGAAGCATTACAGGGTTAAGGAACTGTCTTTTTAAAAAATAATATTCCCAAGAAATATTAATGCAGATCACAAGCTTTACGTGTCTTCGGGTCATCTGACCAGTCTAATATCAGCACTCAATATCTCCATCTATAATAAAAGTCCCACACCCGATGACAGGTCACGTTTTATCTGTGATCTCCACTTGAAAAGGTCTCTGTCTCGTTCTTGCTCTAGAAGAACCAACAAAAAGACAAATGGCTAAAACGATGCGGTGACAACACTGGGCGTGATTCTTCTTTTTCTGTGCGTGTGTGGTGGCGTTTGGTTAATAATGCCCTGACCGTTTCATTATAGTAATCAGAGAGCGATCGGCCGGCGCTGGCAGAATGAGTGAGAGCCCACACACTCGCCTCATTAACTCACACACACACACACACACACACACACACGACAAATTGGAATTGCCTTTTGCGGTCGGTGGCCCCGACAAAACACACACCCTCTCTCTCTCTCTCTCTCTCTCGTGAAGAGCCGTATCTCTTGTGCCATCGTGTCTCAGGCGCTCACATTACTCCTACATCTGCGACGGGGCGGCAGAGAGAGAAAACACAAAGAGAGACGGGTCATTCCATGCTTATGTTGTAATTTGAGCTCAGCGTGAAATCAAAATTGACTCCATTTGCATTTGGCCGAAACATTGCTTTCAAGGTTTATGTTTCATCATATCGTTCATTCACCAGGAATATTTACTTCAGCGTTTTAGAGAGACACAAACCAACACCATTAAACAAAACAGAATTCTCTGTACCTGTTGATACTTGCTGTCACTTTTCCCTCCAAAATGATGTCACTTCCTGGAGGATGATGTCATTAACCCTGCATAAAAAAGCATATGTGTTTTTTGTTGATATTTGGCTTTTATGGCTCAGAATATGGAGGAAAAGACATGAACATGTGACTCACCTTCATCATCCACAGACGTGAGTTTGGACTCATTATCATATTCTGATTCCTCAAGCGCTTGACAAACACCATCTCAATCGCTTCATTAGTACAAACGTCTTCTTAACCGCTCGCTGGAGGAACCGCAGACTGTTTTTGGCCTGTGGGAAAATAAAAACACACACGGTTCATATTAGAAAGAGCAACGACACACTTTAAATCCAAGTCTGTCTAGGCAAATGTCAAAATCTCCAGCCTGAGCAGATGAAGCGCTCGAGCAGACGTCACTTTGATGAAGCGCGCTGCATTTACACATGATTGACAGCTGTCACTTACGCTATCGGCCCAAAATAACGACATGGAGACGCCAACTTCAGAAAGAGGAACAGAACGTTTCAAAACGAGCAGTTTAGATTCAATAAATGCTGCGTCTAAAGTTTAGAGTCAGTTTTTAAGATCTTCTGTGATTCTTCATATGAGCTTTATAAAGAACCCAGAAACCAATATAATCAACACTTTTCTTATGATTTTTATATTTAAGTTTTCTAAAGATGGTGTCATTATAGTTTAGTGTGAGTAAGAGTCAGTGTTATTTGAGTATTATTTATATGGTATTTAGTTTTTATTTAGCATTTTTTATATATATTTTTAGTTTTTATTTTAGTTTTAGTCATTTGCTGTCCAAATATGCTTTTGTGATTTTTTTTTGGATTTTTTTTGGATTTTTTAAAAATATTTATTTTTAGATTTATTTTTTATTTCAATTGTTTTTATCTAATATTTTATGTTTTATTTTATTTCAGATTTATTTTGATAATTTTAACACACTTTTCTAATGCTTTTGCCATTTTTTCATGTTTTTATTTAGCTTTATTTTATTTCAGTTTCTTCAACTTTATTTTAATTAGTTGCCACCCTAATACTACGTTTTCTACATTCAATTATTTATTTATTTTTTTAATTTTATTTCAGCTTTATTTTGATCGTTTTAATACACTTTCCTTATGATTTTTAAATGTAAGTTTTCTAAAGACGCCATCATAATAGTTTAGTTTGATTATAAGTCAGTATTATTTATTATTATTATAGTATTTATTATTTTGAAATAGCATTTATTTTTATATTTTCAGTTTTTAGTAATTTTGTTGTCTAAATGTGATTTTTTATTCATTTTTTGATTTTTAAAAAATATTAATTTTTAGCTTTTTTATCTAATATTTGTGTTTTATTTTATTTCAGCTTTATTTTGATCATTTTAACACTTTTCTTATGATTTTTATATTTAAGTTTTCTATAGATGGCGTCATTATCGTTTAGTTTGAGTATAAGAGTCAGTATTATTTATTATTATAGTATTTATTAATATTTTGAATTAGCATTTCTTTTTATATTTTTAGTTTTTTAGTTAGTTTTAGTGATTTTACATTTTTTTAATATATATATTCTATTTATCTTTATTTTATTTTTATTTCAGTTTCAACTTTATTTTTTCAAAAAGTACTCCCTAATCCTAAATTTTTGAAGTTTAAGTTTTGTTTATCTAAAATTCATATTTTATTTGATTTCAACTTTATTTTGGTCACTAAAAATCTTTTGTTTTAATTACAACGCACCTCCAGAGGATCTCAGCAGGAAGCTTTTATCGTTCAGCTTGTAAAGCTCAGGCACGTTTAAGCTCAGTGACGTATAATACGACTCCGCAGCAGCCGAAGCAGCCACGGCTTTAATAACCAGCACACCTTCCCCTTCAGTGACACTAATGTTAGTCCGATCGGCCGAGCGTGAGGGCCTAAACACACACACACACACATGCTGCTTCCTTCCTCTCTCTCCCTCACCGACCGCTGTGACTTATAGCAGGAGACTTCAATAAGCCAGCGGCTAATGCAATTAGAAACAAAGAACACTATTTATTATAGCGGCGGCGCTGGAGCCGCGGGCCAGAGGATGCTGGAGACCAGGAGAACTGGACACATTTCATTACGAGAACATATTCAGAGAGAAACTGAGACCCTCGTTGGGCTCATGAGTCGAGGTATATTTCTGGAGATTGAAAACATCAGAAGAAAACCTGATGATCGGAACAACCAGTGTCACCAGAGACACCATGAACTCGTTTCATTTATTAAATCGTTCACTCGATTTCCAGGTAACACGCATACTGACACAATGTGCATCTTAAAGGGGTTCTTGATTATGATTTCACTTTTTTAGCTTCAGTTAGTGTGTAATGTTGCTGTTTGATCATAAACAACATCTGCAAAGTTACGACGCTCAAAGTTCAATGCAAAGAGAGATATTTTCTTTTACAGAAATCGCTTTTTAAACGGCTGGTAGGGACTATAATGAGCTGTGACATCACTAACCCTAACATTTACATAAACCCCGCCCCCGAGAACACGCAACAAAGGGGGCGGGGCCATGTTGTGCTGCTTTAGAGAAGAGGGTCGAGTGTTGTTGTCATGCCGCCATTTTACGCCGGACTGCTTCACAAACGAGGGTCAATTCAACACAAAAGATGAACATGACGGCACATGCTAGTGGATGAGTTGAATCAACTCCACAGCAACTACATACATTTATCCACTAACCATTCAGAAACGTCTAAAACTTGTAACTTCTTCCTGAGTCTCTCCATCAGTGTTTGAACAATGTAAGGCTGAACACCGTCGTCATTTTGGCTGCGTGAGATTCTCCAGCTTTGTTGTTGTTGAGCTGTTAAGGCTCCGCCCTCCTCTTGCATTTAAAGGGACACACACAAAAACGGCGTGTTTTTGCTCACACCCAAATAGGGGCAAATTTGACAAGCTATAATAAATGATCTGTGGGGGATTTTGAGCTGAAACTTCACAGATGCATTCTGGAGACACCAGAGACTTATATTACATCTTGTGAAAGGGGCTTTATAGGTCCTCTTTAAATAAAAGTGTCAGCCAAAGACATGCACAATAATGATATAGTTATAAACAGCAATATCTACATGAATATATTTACTAAAACATCTTAAATCTATAATAAAAGGCCACATCAATTAACATTTCTGAATATAAGATGCTAATGAATCACTGAATCAGAGGTTTGAATCGATTCATTGATATGGACAGTCTGAACTGATTCACAGAACTCTCATTTCATTTTTCTCTTCTTAAAATCAGATGTTATTAAAACTTATTTTAAACAAACTATTAATATATAACTTTTGGTAATCATAATAAAGCTGGAAAAAAAATTAGATAAAAACTTAAACTTGAAAAAACTAGTGTGGCAACTAACTGAAACAAAAATAAAAGAAAGCTAAATAGAAATATAAAAAAAAAATGACAAAAGCACATTTAGACAACTAAATTACTAAACAAATTAAAATAAAATAAAAGCTAATTTAAAAAAATATATATATTTACATATTATATATTAAATATTAATTATTAATTATATATGAATAAGATATAAATAATACTAATATAACTGATCTAGTCTAAAGTTAAATATAAAAAGTGTATTAAAATCACTGAAATATTCATGATGTTGATACTTTTTTTTTTTTACATAACTATCTTAAATTGATTGTGAATATATAGTGATTTTTTAATTAACTGAGATAAATCAAAGAAAAAAGCCTTTGCTTATATTTGATCATACTGTGTTTGATGTCTAAGAGCAACAGGTCATTTAATGACTTCATGTCCAACTTATCTTTTGTAATAAAGGATATTTTTACCGCAGGGACATCGTGCAGCGTCTCACACTGATGCTGGAAGGTGACCCTGTGTGTGTGTGTGTGTGTGTGTGAGTGAGTGTGTGTGTGAGTGTGTGTGTGTGTGTGTGAGTGAGTTGCTAACAGAGCAAAGACTCCGACAGCAGCCACCTGGAGAGAGAGATAGAGAGATAGAGAGAGAGAGAGAGAGAGAGAGAGAGAGAGAGAGAGAGTTTAGTTTTAAATAAATCAAATTACTACACACTGACTAACCCTAACCAAACCCCTAAAGGAAAACACACACACACACACACACACACACACACACTATAACGTGTCTCTCATTACTCATGCAATTAAAGAGCTCAACGGCCACATAAATAACCATCCAGCTTCATTCCCGGAGGATCTCCAGACAGACGGAGGAGGAACTCTTACACACAGGTAAAAGGTCTCAGACGTCAGCACAAATCCACGTTCAGCTGATTCCAGATTTCCAGAGACAATGAGGGAAGTTAATGTTAGACTGTTGAGCAAGTTCAGATTCAGCGCTCTGTGAATGAAGAAGTGCATTCAGACTCTGACACACTTTCAGATTCTACAATCTGCAATGCATGAAACATGAAGACTGCATCTGAAATCATACAGTAGTAGTATCTGAACGAGAACAAAGTCAGAATTCACAGTATTGATAAAACAAGTAGCTGAACTGATGCTGGTAAGTCACATGACAGATGTAGTACATCTGGATTACTTTTTTTAACGCTCGCATTATTCAAAAAGAAGTATCTAATCAGAGAGTACGTGATTTAAGATACAGCCAAAAGGCAGACTTCTGGCTCCGCCCACTGCCCCGCCCACTCCAGCACAGGTGTCAATCATCACAGTTAGTACAACCTTTCTGACTTCATCCACAACAATATTAGACGGCTTGAAACCCACAATGAATTTCTTAAAATACTTTTTACTCACAATTCCTGCCCAAAAATGTTTTAATTGTGATATAAAATGTTGAAATTATGACACACTACATCACAATTGTTCAATAAAAAGTCTAAATGAATATAAAATGTTGAAATTATGAGATAGTGTGTCATAATTTTAACTGTCATTATCAAATAAAAAGTCATAATTATGTTGAAATTATGAGATAAGAGGAAAATCATTTAAATCAAATAAGAAATATCTGTATTTTCAGCACATTTAAATGCTTGTTTTGTCTTATTTTAGACCATAATAAACTGTTTCTGAGAAACTGTACCAAAATGCTGAACAAAATCTGACAGATAATGAAAGTTTTACCGAAACATCTTTGTGTACATTGTGTACTTCAGATTCAACCTAATGTTTCCTGACGGTTCATTTATAAATGCACAGATGTACAGTAAACGCTGTATAGTCGCTCTCACACACACACACACACACACACACACACACCAAAATCAGTGCTTCATCTTCTTTCATTATCGGACCCTTGCGAGGCTCGTCCTGACAGTCCAATTCCTCACCGCTGCCACACCGTCATCCCTAATTCATTTTCCTCTTCCGCAATTTATTTCCGCCCCTGACCCGGCGCATAAAGAGCGACAGTATTGTCTGATCTCAGTACAGACAGACTCCGAGATCGTCAGTAGATACATCTTCATCTTCACGTGCCTCCAGATCGGCCTGTCAGAGCGCTTCTGTATCAAATACAATTAGTGTCTCTCACTGCTGCTTCTGAACGTCTCGCGCTCCACCGAACTCTACAGAACTCTACAGAAGCCGTTATTAAACTCTATAGTACTGAACACTGCTTTCCAGCACAAAAACATTCTTAAATCAAGATCCATTTACTGGAGATGAATAAGAAGAATGAAGTGAAAATGAAGTGAGTTTGTGCTTAAAACAAGAACAAATATCTGCCAATGAGGTCAGAGAAATAAACTTAATTCATGCTTTGGTAAATCGTAATTACATAAAAAGTCATAATTATGAGTTCAAAATTTGATTTTATAATGATATAAAATTAGGTTATATTACGATATAAAATGTTGAAAATGTGAGAGTCGAAGTTATGACATAGTACATCATAATTATTAAATAAAAAGTAATAATTATTAAATAAAAAGTCATAATTATGAGATAAAAAACTCAAAATTATGAGATAGTCGAAATTATGACATACTATGTCATAATTATTAAATAAAAAGTCATAATTATTAAATAAAAAGTCATAATTATGAGATAAAAAACTCAAAATTATGAGATAGTCGAAATTATGACATACTATGTCATAATTATTAAATAAAAAGTCATAATTATGAGATTAAAAACTCGAAATTATGAGATAGTCGAAATTATGAC